>JAGVSP010002562.1:0-79126 GCA_022494985.1 Micrasema minimum
CTTCTTCATAAGAAATATTTCGAAACTAACCTTAAAATGGAAAAGGAACTCGAAGATGCAGAAGGGCGAGAAATGTATTCTCACGAAATAACAGCCGAAATGAGGCAGGGGGCTGGAAGTTTCGTTATTGAAACTAGTTTTGTATATTGCGAAGACCTTTTAGTTGGTCGATTATCCTATCTCGGTATGAATCCGGAAATCGAGAGATTAATGGAATTAGAAAAAGCTGAAGCAAATAGTAACGAAAAGGAGACCGAAATATCCGATTTGGAAATGGCAGCGTTCCACAATCCTTTAGTTAAGACAATGAACACAATGTTTAAAAATAAAAGCCAAAGGTTTGATAACAATGGCACTCAACATCAAAAGAAGAAAAGAAATCATTCTCCAGATACCCCTAAAGATTCAAAAAAGAATAAGCACAACCAAAACATGGAGCATAGAAACAAAAAAGCCAGGTTTGCGAAACCTTCTGACGATTAAATTCTGACACAAATATTACTTAGTGTATATTTTTAACCAACCTGTAAAAGAAAAATAAATACATTATATTTATTACTGTGAGTCATTGATATTATTTTTGTATTCCATGCATCCATTCTCATACTGGTGATAATTTTTGTTTATGTAATGTATGTAAATTCTCTGAAAATATAGAAATTCATAATATAAGTATTATGATTTTTTACACTAAAATACATATACATATTATTATGTATCACTGGTCCGGAAGAAAAAACAACCGAAAATATAAAAATGAAGAGACCACTACAAAGCTGTTAACGACAGGGCAAATAGTTTTTAGCAGAAAATCAAGTGTAAGTAATATTTTGTATATTTGTTATATTCTGAACTCTGTTGAAAATGTACAGCTCACACCGCCTGCCACATTTCTGTTGAAGAAACATGTTTCTATCTCTTTCCTATTTTGACATGAAATTTTAAAGTATCGATAAATATTTAAATTAAAAATTCAATATATTAAATTTTTAAATATCCAATTTCAGTGAAATAGTACCGGAATAATATTTCGAACGGATGGCGGCCCAGTGGTAGCGTCGCCGTCTCTTGAGTCTAGAGATCCCCGGTTTGAATCTCCATTCCGCCACGACTCGATTACTATTTTCAAGCACAAGCCGCTTAGGCTTTATTAAACATAGTATTTACATTTGAAATATGTGTAAATATCATTCGATTGCATAGATTTATTTTTATTAAAAAAAATTAATAAAATATCACATTTTTGCGTTTACCTAAAAGATGACTTTTTTGAGTTAGTGCGTAGTCACGGTACAATATAATATGAATACATTAAACAGATAAAAATCAACAAACACTAATAATAGTGATGAAAAAAACAAAATATTTGAAATATGACTTTATATAAATATGATAATCAGAATAAATAACGAATTCAACCTCATAATAAATTAATATTTACATTATTTTTATAACATTAACATTTGAGATCTTTAAGTCAGTATATCTCATATTATTTACTAAATTGGAAGATAGTGACACATGCTCAGCGTAAGAAGTATAATACCGGTAAGTGTAAGCACTAAACAAAGATATCTTCCAGTTATCGGAAGTCTAAATAATCTAGCTGACATTTGTAGGCTGCAAGCGTAGAGCAACACAGTGTTCAAGTCTTCCTGCGGAGTATCCTGGTGTAAGAACGGTCTCACTATTATCTCGTGGCCAACTGCTTGAGTCACGGAACAGGCTGTTGTCAGTCTGGCTGCCTAAAATAATAGCAAATGTGTTGTGGTGTGAATGTAAAACTTTGAAAAATTGTAACTTCAATAATTAAAACATTGAAAAAAGTTTTTAGCTTAGTTAAATAGCATTCATTACACGAAGGAATAAAACAAATAGTTATTTGTTTACTAAAAAAAATTATAATACCAATAAAATAAGTTGAAGTAGGTATGTAAGACATTTATTAAATCTGGTAATACATTTAGAAATGGTCAAAACTTTAAATAAAACCAAGGTACGTAATTATATTACAATATCATTAATAATATTATGTTAGTTACATTAGTGGTACTTACCAAAATAAATGGCACAATAGATGCTAAAATCCACAAGAATTCATTCAAAATGTTGAAGCCAAAGACTGGTTTGGTAACATTATCAACTTTGTCAACATTCAATAGCCATAGAGTTCCCGATATAGCCCAGGAAATGTTTACTATTGTAAATACACAAATTACAGGGGCCAAAACTTCATTCAAATGTCTCAATAGTTTTCTGAACTCCGCAACTTCCTATATAAAAAAACACTCAAGATAAATCTACAGAAAGAAAATATTTATTTTTTCCTTTCATTTAAACAAATTGAAAACGGGCAGCAACCTCCCACGTTCTGTAAATGTGTGTCATATAATGTATAATGCTGTTTTAGAAATGTACTAAAAATAAAAACGGATTGTCTAATATAATAACTATTGGCGTTTGGGCAGTATTGTTTCTTCATCGTAGGTATAATGGAATAAACTTTGTAATGATAAGAAAAAAGCTGCTGGTTGATATCTGGAGTTAGATTGTTGGCGTATAATAATTTGCAGAACATGTGCTTTGAGAGAGTAAAATCTTTGTTGGGCTGTTTTTTCCTTTGCAGGCAAGGAAGTTTTAATTCTGTAAATACTTACTGTGATCATGCATAGATATGCCTGTTGTGTAAATAACTGGTAAATTAAAATTGTACTTACTCTCATCCAATCCAATAATGAAATGGTTCTTGTTAATAAGCGGTTTCGCAGAAAGTGTAGATGTGCCGTTAGTAGTTGCGCTTGTAAACAATAACTTGTTATAATGGTGGCCTGCACCATATCGTGAGTAAGAGTTGTTATTGCAAGCAAGATTTTACAAAACAATACTAGTGTCCCTCTGAAATCAAAATAAATATTTACATATTGATCTCCTGGTTAACTAACAGATCAACTGATAAGATGTTTGAAATTATGAGAGAAAAATCTGACATGACTAATTACCTCGGAGTTATCCAATAATATACAATGGTACCATTAATAAGCATCAAACTAACAGTCAATAGAGATAAAGCCGTCCAAATTATACTCAAAAATATATAAAACCAAAGTGTCAAGAGTAATCTTCGTGGACTTGTATATGGTGTTCCTTGTGGTGGGAAAGACGAGAGCAAAAATACCTGGGGAAATATGTTAAATTAATATGACTGAGCATTAAAAATTATTTCCACAGTTCCATTTTTTTATTTGACCATCGACTTAGTCTTTTATGTCTTATCTTATAACACATATAGTATATTTAGTAGAAAAATATTTCATCATTAAATTAGTTTAGAATCTGATTTTATATATTATATTCAAACCACTCTCCTGAAAAAGATTTTTTTTTCTAATTTTACAATAGTTATTCTGGAGTGCGATGTGTGTGATAATATCTGTACCGCAATCACCAATATTATATTATCTGTCTTATAAAATCACATCTTTTTGAAAGAAGTTATTAAAAAAATAAAATATCTATATGTTATGTAGATAAGTATATCACAGTTGTGATCATCACAACATGTCACAACTGCAATACACCTACATGCAGATACGTTGGTGATCGTAGTGCAGATGCTTTGTAAAAATATTCATGAAAATAAAATATATTTCCATATTACCCTTTCCATCAAATGTTGGAGTTGTTCATTGTCGGAAATCCTGAATAGATAAATGGAGTAAACATATCCACAGAAGTGTAAAAATATTGGGTATAAAGAAACTGAAAATGGAGCTGTTGTAGCATATAAGGTCATGGGGATCTTCTACTGTGTAGTCACCATATTCATATTCTTCATGAGGAAGATTAGATTTGTAACAAAAGCCACGATCCCTCCTAAGAAAGTAAAAAACACAAAATAAATTTTAAAAAATAAAACAACTAAACAGAAAAAATAATAATCAATATTTGATTGGTGAAGATATTTAATCTGTTAAGTCCCACTAAAAAATGGAAGAGCTATAAATTAAAAGACAAAAAACAATTACAGTTCAATCAAATTATGTACCTACATTACAAAAAAAACTTGATCAAAGCAATCCACCTTTATCAATATATATATAATTTTTTTAAATTTTTTATAAAAAGAAATATTTGAGCTCTTATGATTTACTCAAATATTTCATTTCGGGCTGCTCTCAAATAGTCGGAAATAACTGTGCCAGAAAGCAGGAAACAGGTTGTGCTGGAGTGGGATTCGAACCTAGAGATTCTAATCCGGAATCCTTGAATCTACCAAAACCCTAAACTTACCATGATTACATCAAACCCGCTATCCACTACACCATACTAGGAGGCAAGCCAGAATAATCATTTTAAAAGTAAATCAGTAAGTAATCATAGTAAAAGTAAATTGCATGACGTTATGTTCCATTTAACACTAAATGATGAAAGTATAATATGTTATTGGTACTTACCGAAAGCAAGATAAGTATTGTAAAACATATCCTAACAATATCAGAATGGTTATTT
This sequence comes from Micrasema minimum, assembly GCA_022494985.1. Taxonomy (NCBI): domain Eukaryota; kingdom Metazoa; phylum Arthropoda; class Insecta; order Trichoptera; family Brachycentridae; genus Micrasema; species Micrasema minimum. The sequence goes on from JAGVSP010002562.1 coordinate 4,510, forward strand.
GTATAGTGTGGTAGTGCCAAAGTAAAAGAACTATTTTTGATGTTTGTAATTGATTCAGAGATACTGGACGTAGTCCCATAAATGACAAGAATTTAAGGTAGGGGTACAATATCTGAAAAGTAAACAAAAAAAACCTGACATTATTAAAATATTATGTACCTAACAGAATTTTAATATCCAAATATAAAATATATAATAAACCTTAGATTTGCAGTAAAACAAGACGGCTGATGTACTTAACAATTCATCATTATTGGTTTCAACTATCTCACCAATCTGGAAAATACAATCTGATATTTAAATTCATTACTTGATTATCAAAAGCTATACTTTATAAAATACTTAGGTATTTACTTTACATTCGTACACAATCACAAACCCACTCGATCGTTCACCCTCAAACTAAATACATAGCGCTAGTAAACTTTAAACTTATGTTAAAACGATAAGCATAGATAAATGATCAATTTGTTAGAAAATATCAAATATATGCACAAAATGTTTAGTTGTAAAACTTATTCAAACTTTATTTATGAATCGCTAAGATGCAATCTAAAAACAATGTTTTAAAGTAATTTATAAACAATAACTTACATCAACACTGGTCATATCAAGGCAGGATGGAGTAGAAACATCCATATTCCCCGTTTCCGCTTCATCGGAATTTGTAGAAGAAACAGAGCTCCGTACCCTGTTACCAGCAACTTGGTTGATTTTACATTCATGGTTACCACTTGTTTCCCCAGACATCGGGTAGTTAATTTATTTACAATAAATTATCATGTCTTGGTACCACATGTAACAATCAGAAATCAATGCTTTTACACATCTTAAGTGCTGACTATAAAGATTTATTAAGATACTTACTTTAGTCACATAATAATTGTTGTCTATGCAATACTGAAGAGATATTCATATATTATTCCGTGACAAGCTGTGCGAGTCGATGATAACCTCACTGGGTGATAAATAATTATCTGACTTTAAAAACGTACAAAAATTGATTACTTGTATATTTTTAAAATAATTGTCTGCACATATCTATTGATTTTAGTATTTAAATTTGACCTTTAAAGCTACCTGTACACATTGTTGCAAAATTAATTTTAGTAAACAAATTAGAGAACTGATGATTTTCTTATATGTGATGGGCGGGCGTACATTATTTCAAAATCGAACAAAGCAGAACATTATTTTTGAGTGAATTACAGATAACTTCCAAATCACTAAATATTAGACTTAACCACTCTTTGGGTAAATTAATTTGAAATTGTGTCCATAATAATAATTTCCCTGCGCAAAATACATTTTATATTGAAAAACGGTGAGCAATATCTTATGTACACAACTGCAGGTGGTGTCTTATAGATTCAATTGTGTAGCAAAATGTACTGTCTGTTGGGTATTGCACTCTCCACCAAACTGAACAGGAAAGTGTATTTTTGTTTACAGTACATAAATTAATACCCAGATAATAACATAAATAGGCTAATATCCAATTAATGAATTTCAAAGATAAGTATTGAAACAAAGATACTTTCCCCTCTTGGATTGTGATTTTGGATTTTCATATCAATAAAATTTAATATCCTATTTTAATAAAGTATTAATTTAATTTAAAATATCCATTTACAAACAGTAAAGTTTCATCAAATTCATGTTTTTATTTTTATATTAAATCATCAATATGGCACCAGGCATTACCTATATAAAAAAATATAACGTAAAATACATAGATTTTTGGTATTTATTAATTGTTTGTAATAAATCCTAAAAATGTTGGTAAAAAATTCTACTTTATTTATTTAATTTTTTTTTATTATTTTTTATTGACCACCTCAACAGGCCAGGAGGCCCAATTACAGAGGGGACAGCGTCACAAACACCCAGGCTTGAGAAAAATCACTTTTAATTTTTGTGTTCTCACCGGGAATCGAACCCGGAACCTCCGCATCGTGAGTCCAGCGTCTTAGCCATTACGCTACGGAGGCCGCCTGAAATTTTCATGTCAATGTTTTGAAAAATAAACAGGTCGAGTGTTATTCAACTTTTCAGTTAATAGTTAATAAAAAAGGTAACTTATAATAACATTTATTAAAAGTTAATACACCATATTATGTAGGTATGTGAATATTTTTGTTAGTTACACATAATGTATCACCGCCGTTTACTGTAAGGTTTGAATTTAGATTTTCCTAAATGATTGGTCGGCCTGAAGACTTTTTTTCTGTCTTCTCTATGCATTCTTTCTTCATTCCGTTTTTCCCTTTCTCTTCGGTCTCCTTTCATACTGAATGTCATTTCTCTATTTCCCACAGATCCTAGGAACTTGACATTATTGTTTTCATGTTTTATTCTGTCTCCTAGACTGCTCCTGAAAGAATTCAAACGAATAATAGTTTAGTACACTGCTACTAGTACTATCCCTTATCCACCCTCAATGGTGCATAGGGCAATGCATTGGTTCACCAAGTGCAGTTTATCTTGATCATTTTTTACATGAAGGCAAGATTACACTTCCAGTTTAAGGTATCACAGTTTTATGTGAAAAACACATACTTAAATAATATTTTTTATTGACCACATCGAGAATCAAACCTGCTACCATGGGAATATGGCTGAATCGTAGCCCAATGCGCTAACCACAAAACGAGGTAGACAAATCGATTTCGGCAGTAATTTTTTTTACCCAATTAAGAAATTTAACAACTGATGTCTACAGACGTTTTAGCGATAGCTGTCAAAATTAATAACCATAATTTTAAGAAAAAAAGGTAAATCTTACTTGTTGAATTTTTTAGATAAACTTCTAACACCCTTAAATCCACCCTTGAACTCTTGCCCTTCTTTCAGCTCATAGAATTTGGGTTCCGGGACTGTCTTCTCCAATCTCTCATCTTCCTCCTTCCTTCTTCTATCGATAGACTGTTTCGCTAATTTTAATTTATTCTTTACATCCGCCGACCATGTGTGCTCATCGTCTGAACTACTATCTCGATCAGAACCTTCATACAGTTCATCATCTGAATTTTTTTCTTCTTCATTTTCCTGTGAAACAAAAACATACTTTTATATAAGATTTTCAAAGAATACATAAAATAATACAATGAAAAAGACGGATTGGTATTGGATAATTATAAGTTACGTTCAGGGTAATTAATTAACCAACCTCCACAGGATCGAATTGCTCAGTGACAGCTTTCTTAGCAGCTTTATTCTTGTTGACTTGAAGATTGGCCACAACTGGATTTAGAAGTCTGTATTCTTCAGATTCCTTGTCTACCTCAAAATCTGGATTGGCAAACAATTCCTGTAAAAAATGCAAAAGTTTACACTTGTTTTACTTGATATAGAAATTAAATAAAATTAATATTATTGTAGATAGTTTAAATAATGTATGCATTTTTAATAATAAGAAGTCGAAATTGCTGCCACCTGTTTCTTTACGACAAACATTTTTTTAAATATCAGGTCACACTTGTATTATTTTTTGGTTTCAATACTTTTATAAGAACTAGCATTCATGAATTAACATTTTATCTTAAGAACTAAACTAATTTAACTTCAAAATAGAAAATGTCTTAATCAATTACCGTGAACCGTGTATCTCCAAGAATATCAGTAGCCTTATTCTTCTTTTTCTTAGTATATTCATCAGACATGAATTTAGCAGCAAGTTCTTTATTAACTGGAGGAAGGTTGACTTTCAATTTCAATCTCGACGGTCTTTCTTGCTCTAATTTTTCACGAACCCTGCGTCTCTTGAATTCTTCAAAAGCAAATGGATCGGCGATAGATTTGGCTTTCTTGTATAACCGAATATCTATAAAATATCTACAGAAAAAGAAAAAAAAATTGTTAATTTGTCATCAAACATAAAAACTAAGAGCTCACATAGTCAGTAATGACTGTTAAATTCTATATGAGCTGTACATAATATTATAAATCTTACCCATGCATGTATGCCCTGAGTAAATTTGTTCCCATCAAATGTCCTAGACCCAATGTCTCCAATTCTGATTTGGTGATAAACTTATAATCATCATAAATATCTTGTGCCGAAGTGGATTCTAGTTCCTCAGTCAAATTGTCTAAGAATGCACACCACCTTGGAGCTGGACCTAGAGAAATCAAATTAGAAAAATCATTAACAGTTAAAGCTTTGAGGAGTGGTGCTACTAGATTAACTTTGATACACTGGTAGCTGGAAGGAATCCAGAAACAGGGTGGAAAGAAGCTATGTTGTCGTATCTTCTTTTTAAATCAAAATTAAACAGGCATATTCTTAATTTTAACAGCTTTTAAAAAACACTTTTATTTAAGTAAAACAGTCATTGTATCCAGATTCATTTTAAAAAAAAAAACAATTACCGAGATGTGATAGTAAAAAATACAAATATCTAATTGCTGTGTGATACACTCCAATTGCTTACCCAAAGTAGGAATATAATATGTGAGCATTTTGGGATCTTCATTTGTCATAAAAAGTAATCCAGTCCCAGGAACTACACAGAGATTATTGAAATCATGAGTAGCTTCAATGCTTGTGTATTGCTTCGCCTGGAAAAAGTCAAATAAATCCTAAGTCAATTCACTAAAAACCATGTGATTTCATGCTTTACAATAATCCATATTTTGTTACCGTATTTTTATCCCAAATTTTTAGCACAGATGAATCCATAGAATAAATGTAATCCATATCTTTGTGAAATACTACATCCTTGATGGGTAAACTATTCATGTGATCTTTTACGATCAGAGGTTTGCTTGAACGCAAATCATACAATATGACATGTCCCGTAGATGTCCCAACTCCAATATTCAGAGCCCCATGACAGCTGAGAGCTGAGATAGAGGGTACGATATCTAGTCTATAATAAAAAGTCATATATATATTTACATACACATCCTAAAATTATATACATATTGTACCTACAAATATTTTGATTGTTTCCAAGAAACGGTTAAAATTTAAAGAATTTATTTAGAGATTAAGCAGTTTTTTTTACAACATTTTGAGTATGTCCAAATACACACAAATCTGGTTTTTTTTCCATGACGGGAGTAGGCAGGTATGTTAATTTTTTATATCTCTACATTAACACAAACCTCAGTCATCTGCAGGCGATTAGAATCTTAATTATAAAAATAATGTAATTGGCTAAAAAAAGACTTAACTTCACTGTCAATACAACACAAAGGCGGATTTGTTTCAAACATGTAGCATATAAGGAAAATAAACATTATTATTAGCTGGTATGGTTATTCGCTAATAACCGGAATGGGGAATGTTATAATACATCAAGTGGCCACTTAACCCAGCCAACGACAAGTCATAAGCCCCGTAAACATTTGAATATCCATATTCCCGAGTTTGGAAAAAAGCTACTTCATCTCTGCAGAGATATAAAAAATTCATCGTTTAAAAAAATTTTGTTTACAGGGCTTAGGACCAGTAATAACCGGTGTTAAGTGGCCACTTGAGATTAAAATAATATCCATTTAGTTTAGTGTTGTATGTCCCTGATATTAAGGTTTTTTTTAAATTTCTACATGCTTGATATTTAATTCATTTCAAGAGAGAGTTAGTAAAGCGACTTCTATGATATTGAGAGCGATGTTAAATATGAATTAGTAACTAAGAGATATACTTTTGTAAATGCATTTATTTATACTCAAAATGTTAATTTAATAAATAGAAAACAAATAGTATTGAATAATAACCTGTCATCAACATCGGAACAATGAACGGCACAATCAAGAGTAGCTTGGCGTGATTTGGTGCGAGGATCCCAGCCCTCTAACTTCCCTTCCTGAGTACCGACTACAAGTAGTCCATGTTCTGGATTGACAACACACTTGTTTATTCCACTTGCATTTGAAGAATACGGAGTCATAAATTGCCCAGCTTCTAAATTCAGACGATATATTTCCTGCAAGCCGAGGTATCAATAAATACACAATTCCTAGATTTACAGTAGGACATGCAATGCAGCAAACTTTATTGTCTATTAGCAAAAACCTCATTATCTACGATATGTAAAACAAAAAAATTTGCTCATCACATGGTGTGAAAAATAAATATGGAAAGTACCCCGCTTATGACCCAGTAAAGTTTTTTTAATGAAATTATTTAGTGAACCAAAAACAGCATGAGTCAAAGGGCAAAGATTAAAAAAATATTCATATTTAGTAAGATTTTCAAATAAGTTCAGAACTGATTCTTATGACTGTATGTATACCTACTTCTCAGTTGAATATTAAAGTGTGAAAAAATGTGAAGTAAAATTTAATACCGAAGATGCTCCGACCACAAACAAATCACAAGTTTGTCTGTGGTAAGCCATGTCCCTCCCAAACCGGGGAACCCTCAGGCGATAATGTCTTCCGTGGCCAACATGAAGCTCAACATAACGGTCGCATTGGAGAAATACCATCTGAAAAAATGAAAATGTACAAAATTTCTGAATTAGAATATCATCGACGAAGAAACAATACTGCGTAAGCGACACACAGTTCAAAAATGACTTTTTGATTAAATTCGATGGAGAAGCGAATTCCGCCCATGTCTGTTTATTTAGTTCCTAATACAATAACCGCTGGATGATGCGCACAGAGGCAAAGAAGTGGTACCAGACAACCGACATTGGTTAAATTTTGTATGGAATACTGCTCATCTTCAATATTTACCTAACACTAGGTATAGCCGGTCGGCCAAAAGACGGAAAAGAGTCAAATATTGGCATTTGGGCGGTATTATTTATTCGTCCACGATATGTAATGTATCTCATCCTTATTTTGGCAGAGATGAGTTGACTAAAATTATTGTTATCAAGTTATTTTTTGTATTTACTTACGTAAAGTCATATAGATTTATAACACAAAGTATGTAAAAGTACAAACATAATTGGTAGAAAATAAGATAAATCAAGAAATAGCAGGTGGAAACCATAGTAATAGGTACTTCTTCTTCTTTCACCACTTTCAATCCTATGTGAGCATGTGGACATCACTAGATCCCTCCAGGAGACCCTATCGCCAGTCAGCTCTCTCGTAGGTACATTACCAAAACGAAACTAATAGTGATACAATGAACGCTCCAATCATTTGAGATAAACAATACTTAACCTTTGTATAATCATCACTCAAAGATTCAAATGTGATGACTTCAGAGTCCAAACATCTCTCGAACTTTAAAGAAAGATTGTTGACCTCGAAACATTTAACCCGCGGTTTATATATGCCTGTTGCCATTATGTATTGTCCATCTTTGGAAACTCTTATAGTCGTGCTAAGACCAGGCATGCTGAAATCTTGAATGAGTTCGATTCGACGTCGAATGTCGACATCTTTCTTGAGTAACGCCCTGCGCTTTCTTTCTGATAACCACTGCGGAAAAAACAGAATAAATAAATAATTCGCATTTTGATGCTTCGATGTGGTACAGGTCTATTTATTACTTACATCGGGTAGAGATTTACCAGCACTCAGGTTATATATTTTGACATTGTCTATTTCAGACACCTGCATCTTGATACACTATTGTAAAGCTATCATTGATGTAAAAGAGTAAACTGAGTCGATTTAAGTTAATTTATTAGGAAAAGCAAAGCGAGTATAAAGAAATATAATCATAAAACCCAGAATCTGTCAAATTTAATAACGCACGTGTATTCCTAATTTTCTGATTTTGACGTTTGTTTATAAATTTATTTCATACGTAGGCTTGGGTAACTCAGTTTTGAACCGGTTCAAAAACACGGTTCAAACTATTTGAGCTGCTGAGCTGTGACCCCGATTGCTAAGAGCCGGCTCAAAGTGAGTCACAGCTCCCTGCGCGGCTCTCAGCTCGTAACTCGCCAGCAGCTCACAGCGCTCCCTTTGCAGCTCGCAGCTCCCAGCAGCTCACAGCTCCCTGCGCTGCTCGCAGCTCACCAGCAGCTCACAGCTCCTTTCGCGGTTCACGGAGTCAAATTTGAGCTGATCTGCGAGCCGGTTAATGACTCCAGCTCAACTGCTTGAGCTGCGAGCTGATCTGCAACTCAACGATTTATATTGAGTTACCCAAGCCTTAGGAAAAAAAAATCATAGTCTAAATAGACAAAACACACAATGACTACCATAGAGTAAGATGAGTAAGATTTTACCGACCACTTCTAAGTAACTTCATCTGCGATTCTAGTCTACTGGGATTTTGACATTTCTTGATTTCTTCAAAATATTGCAAGAAATGAATTTTAAAAATGTTTATACCAATACCTATTTAGGTTAAAAATTAAATGAAACTTGTGATATTCAGTTTAGTTATTACCGGATTACTTGTTTAGAAAAGACCGTTTATTTTAAGGAATGCTGATTCACATAATTTTATTAAAATAATTTTTAATTATGGACCAATTATGTTTCTGGAGAGGCCTGGAAAGCTTATCCGTCGACAATGAATGGTTAAATCGAATAGGTGCAATTAAAATATCTGTGATTAAAAATGATGTTATCGTATTGCGTGAAGACCGATATTTGTATCACGCCGTACTAGAAAATTCATCCAAGACATTGGAATTTCAAAAGGTTACAGATATTTGTGCAATTGATATAACATCTTATAACAAGCAGCTGTTTTATGTTGATACATCGGGACAGGTTTTCAAGTGTGATCCGAAATCCTGGGATACCAAAGAAGTCATAATTAGAGAAGAGGCTAGAAATTGTAATCATGGCCATAAAACGCCCAGTCATAAAGTAAAAATCAAATCGATTGCTGGCGGTGAATTCGGCATTTTGTACATTAGTAAATGCGGGCAACTCTGGGCTTCAGGCTGTATGCCACAGGTTGCTATCAACTCGTCCGAACCTAAAAAAGTATTGTTTTTTGAAGGTCGGACTGTGTATCAAGCCGCAGTAGGTGACAAGTTTGGAATAGTGATTGTTAGAAAAAAAATATGCGAAGATGAAACAGATAGTGAAAACGATGAGGATGTGTTTACATCTTCGTGTTTGGAATGTCAAACAAACACTAGAATGTCTACCCCTTCCCAAGCGTCCCTGGCCGACACTTGCCCCTTGGGGGTGGCCGTGGGGAAGTCCAGCGAGGACACAAGTAGCACGTCGGCGGCACACACTCACACGGGGGCACATGGCACACGCACACCCACTGAGGACACCAGCCCATCCACCGAGGATTCAGAATTAACTAAAATACATTTTGATGAAAATTCTAAAAGTATTTTAACTCCCAACAAAGAAGTGAGTGAAGAGAAAAGTAAAACAGGTTTAGAAACCGTAACTGAAGAAAACTCAACTACTGTAACCAAAGAAGGAAATTCCGAAGACAAACCAAACATGATATTTATTAATACAGAAGCTGCCAAGCAATTTCTCACCAAACAGTTGTCTTGGGTGTCCGCTGGAGAAGACTATTTAGTCGAGTGTACGGAGCGACCTACGAGAATTATAAAGGAAAATGTTTCCAATCTTACCAACTTAGTTGTGGAAGGAGTGAAGACAGTCGGAGATAAAGTAGCAACTCTCTCTCGGCACATGAGTGGCAGTAGTGAAACTAATGATGCTCTCGAAGCCTACGAAACTCTTCTCGTGGAAGAGCTGAGTCCTTTAATGTATTCCTTATCTTCTAATTACAAAATGGACGACATTCAAATGTCTTCCAGCACCATGAGTGACAAAGAACATTCTCAAACCATAATTCAAGATAGAGCCAAAATGCTTGTCAAGATAGGTCAAAATCTGTTGAATTCTGAAGTGTGGGTGTGGGGTGATGCTAATAATGGGCAGCTGGGAACAGGAGATACAGTCAAGAGGTCACAACCCATCTCTATACCTCGACTATCTAATCTCGGCATTCACAAACTGTCTTGTGGGAGATCCCACTGTGCAGCGATCACATTAGATGGTAGAGTGTTTGGTTGGGGCCACAATGCTTGGCATCAGGTTAGTACTGACTCTTCCGAAGATAAGAGTAGTCCTCAACTGTTCACAGCTAATTCCAACACTGATAGGGCGCGAGATATATCGTGCGGAGATCATCATACCTTGGTTTTTACTCTAGATGAAAATCTTTTCTTTATTGGAAAATATAGTGTCGGGTTTACTCAAGATGCAAAAAATCTTAAAGAATCCATTAAAGCAGAAAAACCATCAGGTGATTTGGATTATCACAAAAAAGTGACCAAGGTTCATCACCCTAAAAAACATCAAGATTTTTATACCACACTTTCAGCTGATCTCAATTTTACTTGTCACATCTTGTCTTCCGGAGTGTTGAGTTTATTTTATTCGCAATCACATCACAGTCAAGAGACTCTCGCACTTCAGGACTTAGCCATAGAACAACAATTTCTAGAGGAAATGATTCTTGTTCATCAATCACTAATTAAACCACTTTTAAAAGTTACTGCCACAATCAGTTGTAACTCTTTAATTTTTGAATCGCTTTGCAGTATCTATGCTGACATCATGTATTTTACCTCTTTAAATGTCTTATCGTTTTGGAAGTACACGGAAGGTCATAAAAAGGTGATTGAAATTGCTTTGATTCAAAACTGCGACGAACATGTTTCATTATATGAGAGATATTTGAAAGCAGTTTGTAATATTATAGTTCTTAATGGATTCAACCTAATGAGTTCATATCTCGATGTTTCTGTTGCGCTCAATAATTTATTTAATGATAAACTTCCGTCGAGTAAGCAAAAGAATAATAAAACTATATCCGAAAGTATTATAATTTACGCTATAATGCATCCTTTGAGTCGACTTAACATATACAAATGTATAATTCAATCTCTTACTAAATACAATTCCCGTTCATCACCCAACAGATGCTAAAGTCTGCATTGAGCAAAAGTTAGCGGATGTCCTTTCCAAGTGGGATTCATTTATCAACACACAAGATCGAAAAAAAAACTACGCCAATGCTACTAAATTCAAAGCTCATCCTCTTTCTCTTCTTCATTCTGGAAGATTTAGCTCCCATTGGTTCATTTTACTAACTGATATTTTAAATCACATTAATGGTAGCAATCAAAACATTCATCTTTTGTCAACACTTTGGGTGGAAGCTGTCAATGACACTGAATCCTTACAAAATGCGATCCGGTTCATTACTCCGGAAGATTCTTTTACTGTCTATGCTCCAACATCTCAAGAAAAATTTAGGTGGCTACTGGACTTACAAATGGCAATTAAAATAAGTTTGAATATAAGTAGCAGTGTAAATCCTCCGCTAGTAAGAACTGCTGTCTACACATATACAAACAAAAGTCAACTGTATAAAGATGCCAAATACTCTGGAAGATGGTTGAATGGAAAGCTTCATGGAACTGGAAAAATGGAGTGGCAAGATGGAAAAACATATCTAGGACAGTTTCACAATAATCAAATACACGGTCATGGGAGAATGGAGATACCCAATATTGTATTTATTTTATATTTGTTAGTATTTTTTTAAAATTCGAATACATACTGGTTTTTTTTTAATATCTTTTTTTTTAATGTTACAGGTGTGTATGAAGGTCAGTGGAAAGATAATTTACAAAATGGATTCGGTATTATGAAGTACACTTCGGGAGATATTTATGAAGGGTATTTTAAAGACGGATTAGCGCACGGTCATGGAGTGAGAAAACAAGGAGACTTTACAACATCTACAGCCACTATATACATGGGAGAATGGGCTCAGGGTGTTCGACAGGGTTATGGGGTTATGGACGATATTGGTAAAGGAGAGAAATACCTCGGAACTTGGAGTGACAACAAGAAAAATGGCTGCGGGCTTATTGTCACTTTGGATGGAATTTATTATGAAGGAGTTTTCATGAATGACACCTTAACGGTTAGTTTAGTTGAGCTTATAGACTAACTTATTAATCATAATACCATTTCACCGAACAAATATGCAGAGAGGATATAATTCCACACCATTATCCTGACACACTAACCTCATTTCCTCCAAATTCATGCATTTTCTTATTCATACTAAAGATCATTCCTACTCTTTTCACTTGTCGATCTAATAAAAAATAATGGGTGCATCCATGCCTAAGCGGCTTGTGCTTGAAAATAGGAATCGAGAGTCGTGTCGAAGACTTATTTAGACTTATTTACCAGATCCTTGATATTGGGGCTGGAAATCAATCGACACTTTATCGCATTCATATTTTGTATTAATTTTCAAGGGTCACGAGTGATGATATTTGAGGATGGAACTCATTACGAAGGTGAGTTTAGGTCTGCTGGTGTTTTCAACGGAAAGGGAACATTAACATTTTCAAGCGGAGTTTGTATCGAAGGAACATTTAATGGTGCATGGACAGACGGAGTAAAGATTAATTCTGGAACTCTTCACATGAATGTATCAAACCCTGCTCCTCCACCTAATTCAAAACCCAAGTAAGATATATTATTTTTTTTACTTAAAAGTACTATACCAATTCCAAGCGTTTATTTTACTTTTGACAGCTTGATTATGTATCGATTAGGGATGTCCTAATGCGTTACCGAATCGATTTCTCATAAAAATCGACTTTATTTATGACTAACTAACTAACTAACTAACCATCACGCCATTTCCCCGAAGGGGTAGGCAGAGAGGATAGAACGCCACACCACTCTGTCCTGGCATACTTCTCTTGCTTCCTCCACATTCATACATCTTCTCATGCACGCACGTCGATTATTCCGACTTCTTACATGCCCCCTTTCAAGCACTTGTTTTACTTGATCATGCCATGTCTTTCTCGGCCTTCCTCGACTTCTACATCCAGGCACAGTCGCATCATATATTTTTTTTAGCCGTTCTTTCATCATCCATTCGCTCTACATGACCGAACCAACGTAAAAGACCTTTCTAATTTTGTCGATAATGCTTATCTCAGCCTTGCATTCTGCTCTAATTTCAACATTAGTGCACCCTATCATACATAGTTTTACCACACATTCGCCTGAGAGATCGCATTTCAACTGCATTCAATTTACTTTCATCCTTATTTTTCCAACTCCATGCTTCGCTTCCATACATAAGGGTTGGTACCAGAACTCCATTATGCACTGCCAATTTAGCCTCTTTTGATAAGACTTATTAGATACTACCGACTTTAAGGCACCATTAATTCTGTTACCGGCACTAACCCTCCTTTCAAATGTCCTTGTCCATATTTCCATCACTTGTGAACATGCTTCCCAGATATACAAATTTTTCCACCTGTTTCAAGCTATCGCCATTTACTACAATCTTACACTTAGTCATATTTTCATTTCTTTCAAAAACCATCACATTCGACTTTTCCACATTCATTAATAGATCACTCTCCTTGCACACATCGTAAACCTTTGTAACCAAGGACTGCAATTCTTCTTCGCTATCAGCAAGAAGCACTGCGTCATCGGCGTACAAAAGGCAACTAACAATCATACCACTCATTCTCGCTCCCACGCCCATATTTTTCAACTCTTTCATACATTTATCCATGTATATGTTAAACAACCATGGTGACATCACACACATCCCTGTTTGACTCCTTTTGGGATGTCAAACACGACGTGAATGACCCATTTACCCTTACACACGCTACACTGTCTTTGTACAAGGAAGCAATAGCGCGGACAAGGTTGTCGTTCACTCCATACTCAGATAAGACCATCTGGTTTGGCGAGTTTTGGGTTTTCAGAGCTTACTAGGAGGATTTCACACTTTTCATTCTTGTGACAAGTTGCCCCAGTAAATCCTTGACTCCTACTCCCATATTCCTTTTGTCTATGACTCCCTCTATCCCAAATTCCAACATTGTCTCTGGCACTATCCTTTTCACAACGCGGGTAGACAAAACTTTTATATGTGACATAGTTGTTTTACATCTGTCAAAAACCGCACGCGACTCATTCGCATTTTTACTCATCGCATCGCATCGATATTCAACTAAAACTATTCAAATAATCATCCCAGTTGTCAGTGTGTTTTATTGTAAATTCTTGTGCTCTGTTTCGTGATTAGTTGATGTGCAGTGCAGACCAGATTTCCTGTCATCATCCTTCATTCTCCCAGCAAAGGTAGGGACAATTTTGTATTGGATTGATTGGTGTGGATACCCTGTCGTCGCCTGGGAGCTGGGTCCGTTAGTCCATCTTCTCCGGCCTTCATAATTAATTAAATTCTTTCCCGCACCAGCATCGGCTCTAGTTCCTTCGAATTAAAATCGACAAAAACGCGCTTCGCCGCATCATAAAATGGTACCTGTCGAGCCGGACCTTAAACCAGTAATTTAAAACCAGTAATTTTACGCTTTTTGTCGTTTTTATTTGAGGACTAGTCATATTTATTATTTTTTGTTGCAAAAATTAATTTTATTAAAATGAATCTGAGTTTGAATGCCATCTAGCGAAAATCAAAGCAACCTAGATTTCAATAAACCCTTACCGATTTCAATGTACTTTTTATAGTCAAGTAAGTGATTATCTAATTCATTAATAGATGTCACTTTATTTGTTGTCATCGATTTCCGTTGACTGTCACAATTATAAACATCCGCACGCATAGTACATATTCATCTGTCATTATAGAAAGTTTCGAGTTGAACACTATTAGGTTATATTTACCTTTATAATAGTTTAGTTTGTATTATATAAAGAGCAGAATATTATTTTTTATTTGCTTCTTTATAGCGCAAAACGCCCGCATCCATTATTTAGGTTATATTATATTAACCGTTTTGTTTTTTCATTACATATAAAGAGCAAAATATTATTATTTATTTGCTTCTTATAACGCAAAACGCACGCATCTGTTTATTTCTTATTTAGGTATAAGATTACCGTTTTGGTTCTGTAATATTACTATTATATAAATGGGAAACATAATTTTTAACTGATTATTTTTTTGCATTCTTATAACGCAAACGCATGCAAACAAAAACATGTACGTATCTTTCATTTAAATGTAAGGTAAAGACAATGTACATACTTACATTATTTAGTATAAATTTGTTCTGTAATACTTACCTATGATATCAAGATTGTATGTCAAAACATAATTTTATATTATTGTTTTGCTTCAATACTCAATGCATTCATATATACAAATGTATAAAACATATTTACGCATCTAAATGTAAATATTGAAATACGTTCTGTCATACCTACTTACATATTTATTATAAAATAAATTGTCTATAATAGGCATGTTATGACATTTATTTTGGATTAATTAATTTAAAATTAAATAGGCATGTCTCAACATTTTTGAATAATATATAATTTTGTTTATAATTATCATTAGGTATTTTTTCTATAAAGTACTTTAAATATTAACGCCTTAATAAATAGGTACGCATTAAGTTCACAAAAATAATTGTTTTGCGTTTACGTATATATTAAACATACTTAAAATCATAAATAATTTGTAACTTGTTTTTTCGTAAATTTGTATTTACACTATATCTAACATTTCGTGTATACTACATTGTAGTTAATATTACAATTTCTTAAAGTCATATCAAAGATACGCGCAACTTACAATTGGTTGGTTTTTTCTAATCAAGTTGTTATTTTCATATTTATTGTAGTCATATTTATTGCGTTACAATGGCAACGCAAAATACATTCTCATCAGCTACAAAGGCATTACATGATAGTATACCTAATTTAAAAACTAGGGCGTCTATTTCGTGTTTTGTAAATAATGCATCATTATTGTGCGATATACGGGATAGATTTTTTGACATAGTAACTAACTTAAAATGAAATCAACATAGATTTAGATCCAGAATTTACGCCCGATTTCGAGATTTTAAACACATATGACGAATTATACGCAACGATCGCAATATACTAGAAAATTATATGAAGTCAATACTTCAAAGGTTTCTGAAGCTCAACCTACCGCAAAAAATAACCATAATAATAATTTGTCCAATACAAATAAACCGCATGCTTATAAACCTAAATCTCAAAATATATCTAAGTCATGTATGACTCATTTCAACACATCCAATAATTCTAATACATTCAAAACCTCATCAACAAATAACTGTTCCGACTGTAATCAAACTCATTCACAATTTGACAACTGCAAATTGTTTAATCAACATCATCATACCATGTTACATTTTATTGATGATAAATCTGTTACAACAATTTGTGATGAAAATGAACCAACTACTTCAACCGAACAGAATATGTCAATGGCAATGTGTGCCAGCAGCAAATTGCAACATGCAACAATCATATTACCAACTGCACAAGTATATGCATATGCCACTGGACAGGATAAAAAGGTTATCAGATGTTTTAATAGACAATGCTTCTCAAAACAATCTGATTACTCTTGAGTGTTGTAAGAAATTAAATTTAAAAATAACCTCCTTGAATAATTCTGTTATTAAAGGGGTTGGAACAAGTTGTAGACCTGTACATGGTCATACGTCATTTAATATAAAATCGCGCATTTCTAATCAAGAATATACTATTCCATGTTTGGTATTAGACCATATAACTGACTCATTACCTACTAAATTCATTGACTTTGATATCTACTCTCAGTTAACCACAGTTCCTTTAGCTGATTTCAATTGGAATGTTCCTGGTGAAATTGAAGTTGTCTTAGGAGCACAATTGTTTCCTTACCTATTAATGGGTGGAAAAATTACGGTGCCACATATGTCACCACTAATTGAAACAACATTAGGTTACATTATAATGGGTAATGTACCTGACGCGTCGAAAAACTCGACAAATAAATTACCGCAATTTACCGTATCGCAAACTTCAACCTTTAAACCGCTTTATTCTTTAAAAAATATTTACGCATTTTCTGATTCCACGATAGCTTTATCCTGGATTCATTCATCACCGCACCGCTGGTCTATCTTTGTTTCTAACAGAGTAGCCAAAATCCAGGAAAACTTTGATTCTAAAACCGTTTTTCATATTTCTGGGACAGAAAACCCCAGCAATTATTTATCTAGAGGCCTTTTGCCTTCTCAACTCATAACATATGATCTTTGGTGGCATGGCCCTGGATGGTTACTTAACCAACAGAGTCGTGGGCCTACCAAATCATTTGTTTCATCCGCAACTTCAGAAGTACCTGATGTCAAATCCAACGCTTTTACTTCCACAATAAAACAACCTCCTGTTTTATATCCGCTGGTCCTTCGAGTTTCCTCTTGGAATAAATTACTTCGTGCAACATATACGTACTACGTTTTGCACGAAAATTAACGCACTCTAAACATATGGAAGTTGAGCACTGGAACTGCGCAGAACGATACCTATTGTTCGCATTTCAACAACATCATTTTTATATTGAATATGCAGCGCTTTTTAAAGTATTTGCATATATTGCGTGCCAGACAAAAGTGGTGCACTAACGACAATCCTGTGCAAGTAGGCACGGTTGTTCTTATACATTTAGAGGATGTATCACCATTGCGGTGGCCATTAGGTAGAATCGAAGAGGTCTTTCCTGGATCTGATGGAGTCATTCGAGTAGCTTTAATGCACACTAAGACTGGGACGCTCAAGCGACCAGTATTGAAGCTTTGCCCTTTACCAACTTACGCGTAATTAGATTATTTTATTTTATTTAGAATACATTAGCATTAAGGTTCTTTATAAATTTCATGTTGTACTAAACATTGAAATTCTGTCGCATCTTTGAATTAGTATTACGACTAATTATCTAAAAATTTCATGTTTTACTAAACATTGAAATTCTACCGCATCTTAGATATGATATTAGCATTGGACTAATTATCTAAAAATTTTCATGTTTTTACTAAACATTGAAATTCTAACGCATCTAGAGATATATTAGCATTGGACTAATTATCTAAAAATTTCATGTTTTACTAAACATTGAAATTCTAACGCATCATAGATATATTAGCATTGGACTAATTATCTATAAATTTCATGTTACTAAACATTGAAATTCTACCGCATCTTAGATATATAAGCATTGGACTAATTATCTAAAAATTTCATGTTTTACTAAACATTGAAATTCTAACGCATCATAGAGATATATTAGCATTGGACTAATTATCTAAAAATTTCATGTTTTACTAAACATTGAAATTCTAACGCATCCTAGATATATTAGCATTGGACTAATTATCTAAAAATTTCATGTTTTACTAAACATTGAAATTCTAACGCATCCTAGATATATTAGCATTGGACTAATTATCTAGAAATTTCATGTTGTACTAAACATTTGAAATTCTAACGCATCTTAGATATATAGCATTGGACTAATTATCTAAAAATTCTAATTCTACCGCATCTTAGATATATTAGCATTGGACTAATTATCTCTAAAATTTCATGTTTTACTAAACATTGAAATTCTATCGCATCTCTAATATATTAGTATTAAAATTATACATCAATTTTATGTTGTACTAAACATTGGAATTTTCCCATATTATTTAACCGTATATTTAACATCGCATTCAAACTCATATTTTTTTTACCGCTGTGCATTACTTTGTTGTTTTTTGTTTGAAAGCTTTACAACCTTTCAAGGCGGGGAGGATGGTTTGGCGAGTTTTGGGTTTTCAGAGCTTACTGGGAGGATTTCACACTTTTCATTCTTGTGACAAGTTGCCCCAGTAAATCCTTGACTCCTACTCCCATATTCCTTTTGTCTATGACTTCCTCTATCCCAAATTCCAACATTGTCTCTGGCACTATCCTTTTCACAACGCGGGTAGACAAAACTTTTATATGTGACATAGTTGTTTTACATCTGTCAAAAACCACACGCGTCTCATTCGCATTTTTACTCATCGCATCGCATCGATATTCAACTAAAACTATTCAAATAATCATCCCAGTTGTCAGTGTGTTTTTTTGTAAATTCTTGTGCTCTGTTTCGTGATTAGTTGATGTGCAGTGCAGACCAGATTTCCTGTCATCATCCTTTATTCTCCAGCAAAGGTAGGGGCAATTTTATATTGGATTGATTGGTGTGGATACCCTGTCGTCGCCTGGGAGCTGGGTCTCGTCCATCCATCTTCTCCCGGCCTTCATAATTAATTTAAATTCTTTCCGCACCAACGGCTCTAGTTCCTTCGAATTAAGATCGACAAAAAACGCGCTTCGCCACATCACCATCCATAGCTTTTTCCTATCAACACGATCAAATGCTTTTTGCAGGTCAACAAAAGCGCAGAAAAGCTTCCGGTTTTTCGCCAAAAACTTCTCCGACAAATTGCGTAACGCAAATATTTGATCCATACATCCTCTGCCATTCATAAATCCACTCTGAACATCCCATATTTTATCCTTAGTCACATTTCTTACTCTCTCAATCAGTATTCTTCCATATATTTTGCCAACAGCGCTTAAAAGGCTGATAGCTCTGTAATTCCCGCACTCAACCTTAGAACCCTTTCCCTTGTATAAAGGCATAACCACAGCTCTCCTCCAATCAAGTGGAGTGCTGTGCTCTGTTAGACACAAGTTAAAAAGTTTATGTAGCCATGTGAGAATTATTTTACCACCCGACTTAATAAACTCTGCTGCAACACTATCATAGCCTTGCGCTCTACCATTCGGCATACATTTGACAGCCCTGATAATTTCTTTCATACTAATCGGGCTTTCTTCATCATTTGCATTCAAACATAGCTCAGGTAATGTTGATACACCGCCCGAGTTACCGGTGTGCGATTCGTACTTTTCCTCAAAGTTTTCCTTCCATCTGTCTTTTATACCAATCTCACTTGTTATCATTTTTCCATCCTTAGCCTTAACAACTGTCATACGTCCACTTTCACTGCTATTCCGAGAGTTTTTCACCGCCTTCCAGAAAACTTTGACATTTTTGTGGAAATTGTCACTCATTTTCATTCCTTCCTCTTCATTCAATTTTCTCTTTCGTTCACACACACCCTGTTTAACCTTCTTCTTACATTCACTATACACACGTTTAGCTAAAACATATTCACTCGTATTCCGTTTATTGACAGCAAGCAAATTTATCCACGCATTCTTCTTTTCTTTTACGAGTTTTTTGACTTCGTCGTCCCACCACGCATCACCTTTCTTTCTCCCTATCGTTGTCACACCACACCGCACACTTCTTTCGCCGCCTCACACATACTTGTTTTCAAACATTCCCACATATCATTTATACCCAAACATTCAACGTCTTCCTCGTTTAGTCTATGATTCACCAATCTTTCAAAAAAATTATGTCTTATGTCAGCATTTTGCAGTTTATGAAGAAGTTTTAATCAATTTAACATATTTATATTTTATTTTTGCTCTTTATTTTGTAGTTTATAAACATACCCAGACGTTTAAAGCAGAGTTTATATTACTAGCGCTGTCGTAAGACTTTTTTTTTAACAGTCTTTATTCAATAAAAAATATTACAAAAAATACATAATTTCTTTACAAAAGAAACTTTAAATACAGTCCCGATAAACTCCTTAATTGGAGTTTGTCATCGGGTGCAGGAGCTACAGAAAAACCCAAATATGCATAGGACTATTTTATTGTCGTAATGTAAATTGAGAAATTCTGTGTCGCGACAAACAAAGAAAAAAAATAAATAGGTTTTAATTTAAATCACATTTTATATTTTTTCATGGAAAAAATCAACTTGAATAATCCTCGTTGCATAAGTAGGCTCAATAAACATCGATGTCGATAAATTTCGGAGCTAAAGAACATGTATCGTAAAGAAAAAAAACATGAAGTATTGCATTTTTCGGTCTATGGTTGCCTGTCAATAATTACGGAACTTTATAGGCGCCCATGTGTCAAAAGTAAAATAAACGCTTGGAAGAGATATACACAGTTATTTCTGACTATTTGAAAATAGCCCTGAAATAGAAATATTTCATTACTTATATTTTATGTATTATAAATACGCTAATGTTTGTTATCGAACTAAAAATTGAAAACAATTTAAAGATCACCCTTCCTGACTTGTAATTTAATCATTTTAATTTTGCAGTTCTTTTGGATATTTGAGTGTTCCTCCTAGCCAAAAGTGGAACGGATTATTCCGACATTGCTTTGAGCAACTTGGCTTTCCTGACAGTCTTCTACCAGCCATGGTGGACCAAAGTTACAAGCTAAACAACTCCTCATGGAATGAGAAATGTTGGAGGAATATTGCAGTCATCATTTCCAACGCTCACGATGATAGCCTTCACTCTTCTGTTTCCATGGACACTCCGAAAAGAAGTGATAACAAGCTGTCATCTGATAGATTAGATTTTATCCCGCAATATGGTCAAACTTCTCTGACAATGCAGTCATATAATGAAATAAGACAATACATATCAAAGGTTAGAGCATTTTATTTATGATTAAATAATTTCTTACAGCACCTTTACAATCTACAACCTAATCGTTGGATTAGATTAGCTGTAGTATAGAAAGCTCACTGCCATTCTTCAATTCTAAATGTAACTTGTCAAACTATCAACAAAAAAAAATCATATTGTTTGGCTTACTATATCATCCGTATTTATAAGGACAGTCCATTATTTCAAGGGTCTGCCCGTGATGTTTTCAATGAATTATCAATTGGAATTTTTGCAGTTTAATTTGAAATTTGTTGAGATCTATCAAAAGTGAATTTGTAAGGCCACTTTGTAAGTGTAAGTACTATAATTATTGATAAAAATATTTTTGAAATGTTATAAATTTCAGGCGTGCGAGATAAGTGCACACCCAATAGGGCAGCTGGTGTCAGGCTGCGCGGCGGCGTTCAGCGCCTCGTACGGGGGCGTGAGGGTCCACCCGCTCCTGCTGTCGCACACAGTGGACGAGCTCCAGTGCCTCTCCGCCCGCATCTACTGCGCCATCCGCTTGCTGTTCCCCGCTCTGCCGCCACCAGACAACTACATAGTCCTGAGGGACGGTGGGGAAGATGACGATGTCAACAAGTCAGTTTATAATATTATCATCAGTGAAATTATTACAAATTAAAAAAAAACCAAAGACAGTTGACATTATTTTTAATCATGTTGATTTTTTGGTGAGATTTTTTTGTAATAATGTATTGTAAATGATTTGTGAAATAAAATATTGTATTGTTTGATAAATTCTCAGTAATTATCATAGTAATTTCAGTAGTAGTCAGGCTATGCCTTGGTGGGATTTTTGTTTATATATTTTTTTTATTGTACATATATGTGTTTTTAATGTATATCTATGTAAACAAAAAATTTTCTTTTGAAATAAAAAAAAAATTTAATAAAAAAAATTATATATACCGGGTGTTTCTTTTAAACTGAGACGATCAAATATCTCGAAAAATAGCCACTCTACGGAAAAAATGTCCATAATCAAAATTTAATCATACCGCGGGGGAAATACATTAGTGTTAAAATTAGTAGCCCTCACCCCTCCATGTAGGTGTGGTGGGGGGTAACTTTGAAACTAAGATAGGAACACCTATGTTTTATTGCAGATTCGGATTCTACGGCTAAAAATACGTAGGATTTGACTGAAGCATTTTGTTCGGTTCATGATATATGGTGTTGTAATCGACGAAATTCAGTTTTGTAAATCACATTTTGAACACTTATTTTAAGCAAAAATTATTTTATTATTCACCTGCCATTTACATTAATAAATTGTTTTGATGACGAATTTCGAGTATTTCCAATGAAAACGTGATGGTTTTTTATTTCAAACGTATTGCAGAATCGAATGCGTCTGTTCTAAGAAGAAATTGAAAAAATTGAACTTCGTCGATTACAACGCCATCTATCATGAACCGAACGAAATGTTTCAGTCAAATCCTACGTATTTTTAGCCGTAGAATCCGAATCTGCAATAAAAAATAGGTGTTCTTATCTTAGTTTCAAAGTTACCCCCCACCCCACCTACATGGAGGGGTGAGGGCTACTAAATTTTAACACTAATGTATTTCCCCCGCGGTATGATTAAATTTTGATAATGGACATTTTTTCCGTAGAGTGGCTATTTTTCGAGATATTTGATCGTCTCAGTTTAAAAGAAACACCCGGTATATATATATATAATATATATACATAGTATTAATGTTTTTATTAATCTCCATTTTTCAGTGATGAAGTGGTATCCGTAGCGGGAATAGTACAACTCTCCTCCTCCCCCGAGTCCACCCCTCCCTCCACGTTCTGTATGCACTTCACCACCAGAAAGAAGATGTTGCTTATTGGAAACGGTTATTAAAATGGAATCGACAAACCGATGTTACACTTATGGCTTTCCTTGGTATTGATCAGTAAGTAACAATTTTTCAGTCACAGCATTATCTTATTCCATACAAATATATATTTTTTTAACGATTTATTTTAGACTTCTTTTTTTTTTATTAACTCAATGTTTGTAGCACTCACTTTGTAGTTTTCCATAATTATGAAAATTAAAACAACTTTTGTTTTAAACTACTTTTTTATTATTTAATAATCCAACCGGTTTCGGAGACACTACTCCTTCATCAGGGATTTTGTATAAAAATAATTTAAAATTAAGTAATAATTTTTTTTTTAGACTAATAACATTGTTTTATTTGACACCGTTCTTGCTTTGCGATTTCTAATTTGATTAAACTTTGCAGAAAGTTTTTAATAAGTTACACTGCTAAAACATCCATTGGATCTCCACCCTTTTCACCAGTCAAGGACCAGCTATTCTCTGAAGCCGTGGATACTCTACAACAACTGAAGACTACATTCTGCCCTATGGAAAAGTTGCTCGTTATAAAAAGTACTTCCCAAAAAATAACAGCAGCTGTGCAGAAAGAGCTAGGTAAGTTCCATATAAAAATATTAAAACCTTGGAGGAATCACTATACATATAAAATAAATATTTTACGGTACAAAATATTCTACCGTTCCGGTAGGAACTTGTCAAATATGACCATTTTACTTCTATAATATGGAATCTTCAAACTGACAGAATAATAAGTAGTGATAATAAATGAATTATTTACCAGGGCCCACATATCTATGGACAATGGATGAACTGTTCCCAGTCTTCCATTTTGTTGTGGTGAGAGCCAGAATTTTGCAGCTTGGTTCAGAAATTCATTTCATCGAAGATTTCCTGGAGCCGTCCATGCAAAATGGTGAACTTGGGATTATGTTCACTACTCTTAAGGTGAGATGTATTGAATATATTTGTATAAAGAAATATTGGATTTTTTGATAAATAAAAAGTAACAATATTGCATTTTTTTTTCTGGCAATAGAAAACCCATGTACATTATTTAC
This sequence comes from Micrasema minimum, assembly GCA_022494985.1. Taxonomy (NCBI): domain Eukaryota; kingdom Metazoa; phylum Arthropoda; class Insecta; order Trichoptera; family Brachycentridae; genus Micrasema; species Micrasema minimum. The sequence goes on from JAGVSP010002562.1 coordinate 28,749, forward strand.
CCACTATATTATGGTACCGCAGTCAAATGTAAAAAATATTGCTTCAACTGCAGTTTATAATTTCTTAAATTTATTTATTTCTGTCTGTAATCCTCGAAAAATTAATTCCCGAATAGACTCATCAGAATAACTATAATATTTATGTATTATGTTTTAAATACTGATATTCAGTTATGTTTTCAGGCATGTTATTTCCAGATTTTACAAAGAAAAGGTAACTATAGGCGATTAACACAATCAAAGTCAAAATCACCAAGGCAAGATATTACTATTCATATTGTTGTTATCGTTTTGAAATGTCATATCCTAATCTAAGAATATTAATCTACATATTATATCAGAGTGAAAGCAGTGTATATTTTTACTACTTCAATATAATACCACATTAAAAAAATATATTTATTTAAAAATAAGCATTGAAAGCAACAAAACCATTTTTACTATTTAATATTATTAATAATATTATGTTGCTTGGTAACTTTTCCTTTCCACTGTCGATATTAAACATTCTTCTTTTTCATTGTCAATGGGTTTATTACCGCACTGTGGAGATATTACGCATTCAAAAGTATTACTACTACTCTCCCTTATCCGCACCCAATGGTGCATAGGGCACTGTATTGGTACATAAATCTTGATCATTAGTAGTATCAAAAGTATTATGCATCCCAAAATATTTAATATCTATTGATTCTATCAGAAGCAGGATGGTATTTCAGTTGTCATTTACACGATTGGTCAAAATGCCCAAACATCCATATTCCCTTTGTTGAAATTTTAATAGAATCTTTTAACAGTTCATCCATCGTGGAAAATAACTTATTTTAATTTAGTAAATTTTTACTCCACAATGAAAATTTTATTATTTTTATCAATGTATTTCGTATAAGCTTGTCGTGAATAATAAGATCAAATCTTTATTGTCTACTCTCTTGAATGAATGGAATGTATATTACTCAAAATTGCCGTTTAAAATAGCAATTACACAATTATTAATAATATTATGCTAGCTTCCTGCATACTACTTTCAATGGATTTAAAAAATCTTATTTCCTGTGTTGCATTTAAATCAAATATGCATAAATTAAAAGTTGTAATAATTTCTTAAATATGTTGGTAGGCAACCTGTAATTCAACATATTTTTAGGAAAAAGTGAATATTTTATTTGGAAAATTAAATGACGTATGTATTTATACTAAATGTAAAATAATTCTGTAGGTCATTTTTAATTGCTACCCTGAAGGTGTAATCTCAAAAATATTGTATAAAAACACTAAAAAATATATTGCATATTGCAAGTGATGTGTCCATTAGTATATTATTGTTATTAGTAAAAAGGTTTATGTTAATTGGAAAATTGTACATTTATTATTATTGTTATAGGCAGGCAGCTTTTTCTGGTCCGCCTATATCTTTTGTACCGCTTCTTGTCTGCCTTCTGCATCTAAACGGTAACTGGTTGACCGCAGTAGAGTGGAAAACTAGGCTTGGCAATTTGTTCCAGTCTGAAACCACCCTACTGGCAAGGTTTTTCTTGGGGGAAATTGGGGACGATAGAGCTTCCAGTTGTGACCCCGTAGATTGGTGTTGGGTTTTAATTGATGCATCTAAATATTACTCAACAATTATATAATGTTATAATTTTATAATGAATAAGTGAATAAATTCATTCTTTTCCTGTTGATTATGTGGCGTATTTCATAACACATAATATCAATGGTAGATACGAAGTGTACTGAAATTAACAATGGTCGTATGAAATGATTTTATGGATGCAGGGAAAGGATTACCAACCCATTTTAGAAATAAAGCATTGCTTTAAATTCTAACTGATGAGGAATTATTTGAAAATACATACATTCAACTTTGGTGTCATGTAAAAAGTAATTGAATAGTTTCTAGTAATGGTTGTTAATTTATCTAGGGCTGTACCCTCTAAACCTGATGTACAATGTGAGTTTGGCTCAAGCGATGAGGCAACAATAATTTATTTTTAGTAATCTGTTTAAACAAGTCCCTAAATTCATTTAAAAATAAAATTTAATCAAATACTTTTATTTTCAACACATTCACAGACATGTCGGAGTTAAAAGTTTGTGATATGACGCACGGTGTATTTTGCAAGATAGGAACAAATTTGTGTTTTGTGAAATTTTTCCAACTTATTCAATGAAAATCAGTAATTTAAAATAAGGCTGTTTCCAATGATATTTGTGAACGTTTTGTTGTATTATTTAGCACTTTCCTTACGGAGCCTTTTAGTACAAAAAAAAGATTCCACGATATGTATTTTTGTACACCTAAATGTGATTTAAAAATCGTAAAAACAAATATTCCAAAATATTCCTTTTTTATTGTTGAAGTTGAAATGTAAACATTTCTATCATTTTAGCTCTGGAAATTTTCTGAATTGGTGATTTTATCCCCGATTTTTCGACAAATGATTTATTTCCATCGCTGCAAATGAATAACTATGTATTGAAATACTTTTATGTGATTCGCAATTCTATTATGGAATAATACAAAAACTCTGAGGCCCGTATCTATTCTATTTTATATTGATTTTTCATTATTGTAGAGTTGTAGTAAATAAGTGTCATCAAGACGCGAAGGTTAAGCACCGACACAACCACATTACATGTCAAAGATGTAATGTGGTTATCTTAAAAAAAGATGTACGAATTATGATGAACTAAAAAGCCAAATTAAATTATGTTTGTGAATATTTGTGATATCCATTCAGTAATAGTCTGTTTTTTACAAGTCTTATGATCTTTGTTTTATTCACAATATAGCGGGGGAAAAAAAAAATCAAAATGTACGAGAGAAACTCCAGTTTCTAATAAAGATTGAATAATTCCACTGTATTTTGCTACAACTACTACAAGTTGCTTTGATACTGATTTGAAATATGCCATTTTTAGCATCTAGCAGAAAGCGCCCTGTTAATTTTATTGATCATTATAATGATCACTCAGTTCTCAAAGAAATATTTAAAATATTCTATGTGTAGTGAATGTAATAATGTTAGTAGGGATCATGCATGAAATCTATATTAATTAACTTTAAATAATGAATTCCCATATTGTATAATTTTTATTGTGTATGTCATTGTACCTGAATAATTATTATTGTTGTATTTTACCAAAACTCCAAATTATAACTGTAAGAACTTTTAGTGTTTAGAAAATTCTTCCAGTTTTGCACGGGAAGTTATACGGAAATCGTGCTATATGTATATTGTATCTAATGTAAACTCAAATAAAAGTATGAACATCAATCGGTTTATTATTTATTCCCTAATGGTGGCAGACATCATCTGTATTGTAGGCGATACTATGTATATGCTGCTGCCAGTTTACAGTTCATCAAGGTGTGAAATATCGTCAGACATACAACATGCATTGAAATATGCAAATACAAGAATGATTAGATAATCGATTTAAATACTTTTAAGACAAGCTCGTTCGCATAATGAATAATGTGTTGTATCTTAAATATATTTAAAAAACAACCTATAGAATAAAAAATCACTACTTTGAACCAATAATTTTTTGTTAGAAAGCTGAAAGATAAGATAAACATTTAAATAAATTATTTAAACCTAGATTTTGGTTCTATTTGTTTATTTTTACATAATGAGAATTGTTTCGCCTTAATAGGGAATTGACAAACTGTTGAAATTTTTACTACCCTCAGCACCCCCCTTAAAACAATTTAGTGAAACCAACTTCATGGTTGAAGGCCAAAATGACATTACTTGGAAATTCATTGTGTCTAAATGGGTTATCAACGTTGACTGCAAAGTCAAAGCCTTTGAGGTATTAAATAATTATCTCTGCGAGTTGACTGAAGGCGAAAAATAAACAATGATGAATTTGTCTCTTATATTTCTGTGAAAATTAAGAACGAAATAAAAGTCGGGTATTTGTTAATGCTATTTATTCATTCCTGTAAAATAACATACCAAATGTCATAATTTCATTTGTACAACATCATATCAAAAATGTACACCGTAAATACAAATTTAATTTAGGTAAATGTTACCTAATAAGTGATATCTCACGGCTATTTCACTTCGATTGTAAGTCTTTGTTTTATATATTCCATACATGTTTATCCACTACTGATCTCCCAATCGTATCTTTTGTAAGAAAATAATTTGTTGTTAAAACATTGAATAGACACAAATACATTTGTCTTCACCGAATGGTGAGGGGACTGGCCTGCAGGGTCACAGCGGGGTGAGTGCTGGCCCGCAGCGGGAGTGGTTACTGGCCCACTGGCTTACAGCGGGGCGGGTGATGGCCCGCAGCAGGAGTGGTTACTGGCCCACTGGGCCACAGTGGGGCGGGTGATGGCCCGTAGTTAGCCAGGGAGAGCAGAAATGCAATTGAGAGCTGGGAGTCTCTACTTCAGTCAGCTCTCGCCAGAAAGCGGATTATTAATGTGGAAAACTTCGTATAAATGCCAGTTTACTAGGGCAATAGAATAAAGCTTTGTTTCTAAATAAACATATCAATTACCGATAATTAAAATATTACATTTTATTCTACACCATTTTGTCCACATAGTGATCTATTTACAAAATATTATTTGATATAAAACAAAATAAAAGTGGCATCACATGCCGAACAATCTTGGGATGTATTGCTTTAACTCGAGGAAAAGTAAAATCATTCAATATATTGCCAATTATATTAAAGTATAATAATTGATTCTAAAATAATATTTCTGTACAAATCTCTAACACGTATGTTTGGAATTAGTCGACAGTTAAAAACAATACAAGAATAACAAGGAAGAGAACATCCATTACACGGAAGTATAACCTAGTATTAAGAGTTAAGCTATGGCATAAGAATACCCCCTCTTCACTTAACATATAAATACTGCCGCAGAGTTCACTCCGCCCACAGGTGCTCGTAGATACTGGATCAGTTCCCATATACAATAACAATAGTGTATATATGATGAAAAGGCCACTAAAACATAGCGCATAGGTATAAAATTAGAGAAAAGTAGTCGGTAGATAAATATTGTTCCCTGAAATAATTGATATAGACAAGTCGTCGTTTGGACACCACTCTTGTGGTTCGCTAATATGTAACTGTTTCATGCTCACAACATTATCCAAGTGTTCTACATGTTCACATTAACGGGTACATAAGCATTGTGATTTGTTAACTAGTTCTTATAAGTATCGTGTAATCTACCTTAACTAGGAGAAGCCCAGAAGCCGGTCTGGACCCTCAGGATGCTTGTGAACTGTGAACTGTAAACGGGGGGCGCCCCCATCAACACTGATTGTCCTCCAAATACAAGCCATACTTATTACGTCAACAATTTCTTCTACAAGTACTGATATAAAATATATATGTATGTACTTTTATTACCCTATTAAAAAAATATATGTATTTGTTAAAAATTTGCATGTGTTAAAAGTTTAATAGTCATCAAATTGCTTAGAGATTAGACCAGAAGCCAAACAATTCACAACACAATAGCAATCACAAACATAAAATATATTATAAATATTTCCAACATACATATTTTCTTTCTGCATAGAAATGTTTACGTTATTCTAGTGAACGCTTTAACAATAACAAGCGGGTTATCTTGCAATTAAAAGCTTTCAAGCAACTAAAATAAATTTTACCATTAAATAAAATAAATAACAATAAATAAAATTATTATCAATGTCACCAGCTTGAAATCAGAGGCTTACTATGTGGATTTTGTACCAAATCTAATGTAATGGATGAAGGAGTGACGGGTGAGGATGGGGTGAGAGTGATGAGTGAAAGTGCTCCCATGAGTGGTGTGATATAGCGGGAAACTTGTACTTCCCAGGATATTAGCTTCCCGGGTGCACATTTAACTTCCCGTAACTATGTTATCTCGCATGCATCAAAACAGAATATTTACTCGGTCAATTTTTGTACAAGTATAAAGGACAATAGAATATTATTGCACTAAGCTAGTTCATCCTGCTGCTCACTAAGACTTGTATTACTCCACATGAGAACACGGATGCGCCGTAAGAAAATACTCTTCACTGTACACTTTGTAAGGATTTACGTCCAGTGGCAATCCCACATTAAATGGTTATTTCACAATTAGGAAAATACGACTCCTATGCAATCAGACCGTACCGCCTAATGATAAAATACGTGTAATTTATTTAGATTGTGTAAAATAGTAAGTTATGTATATTATATCCACAAGGCAAAATTGGCACTTAAACAAACACCCTTTGGATAGCTATCACTGAGGTCCAGCGGGGGCTACGACGGGCTTCCGGATCTCATTCCCGGCCCATTGTAGGGGTGATTAGAGTTACACAACACTGTATACACACTATCCACTCTACTCAACTTCTCGAAGAACGGGATAAGGTCCAACAGTTCAGTGTCTGTCATGTCGTCGAACCAAGAGGCTACCGGCACCTGGAAAAAGATGGACCAAGGTACTTAGTGATGAAGAGACAACTTGGTATCGCAATCCGAGTAAGTGATTTAGGTGCAATACTCACAGCATTGTCGGGGTGGAATATGTAGGAGGCGGGCGAGTTGTCCACAATGACCACCTTCCGCAGGTCCCTCCCCAGCTTGTTGAGGTCCTTGACGTAGTTGCCGTGGTGGAAGACGCAGGACTCGCGGAACAGGCGCGCGCGGAACACGCCCCAGCGGTCCAGCAGGTCGGCCACGGGGTCCGCGTACTTGGCCAGCGAGGCCGTGAACAGCACGCACTCGTACAGCTCGCCCACGCGCCGCAGGAACTCGTCCACGTGTGGCCTCTTCAGCACGTACACCTGGTGCACCGTGCCGTCGATCTCCACCGGCACTACGAAGTCCGCGTTGTTGATCGGCTGCAAAAGGACAACCACCATTTAGATTATCAATCTTATAAAGCATTTTTAGCATTTATAACACCAATGTAGGTTTTATACGTGATAGTACTGGGATTAGCACTTAGATGTACCAAATCTGGAAAAATTTCATGTTCTACCCTATCCTTATAATATAAGACCACGTGAGCAGCGCACATAAAATGTGGCCGCCACAAAGGTAATAAAATGAAAACTGGCAAGCTAATTCCTTAGAATTTAATGTGCTCTTTAATTACGAATTATTTTTACTTTGCTGTCACTATCCTTTTTCGCTGTTTTTTTATTATCCTGATAATTGAAAAAAAAAAAGCCAAAAATAATAGCTTTTTCTTTCCTTTATAGAATTCATAACTTTTTTCAAAAATAGATAAGTCTATTTCCCCAGAAAATAGTTTGAAAAATATATGTGATAATTTTTTCAAAGCTTTGTGGCCGTCAATAAATCCAGAATGTAATTTTTAAAACACATAACATTCTAATGCTGGCCTGATGGAGCCTTAATGTAATAACAATTATTAGAGGAATTGTTAAAACATCTAAAAAAAAATCCCAAGGACTGAGAAGAGTGAAGGAAAAGATGCAGGTGTTTGCTGGAGACCAATCCGCAATATTGAAAGTATAGAAAAAGAATTCTAAATATGTATTACTCTATGAGTTTTATAGTAACAGCCTAAATCGATTATTTCATTTTCATAGCTATTAACAACATTATAGAAAAATTACAACAACAAAAAAATCCAAATAATTCTTAATACAATAATATGACAATACTACACTGTCAAATAAGTACCCGGAAATTTGAAATAAAACACAAACAACTTATCAATCATCTAAATTTATTATATCCCATTCAAAATAGGCCCCTTCTGAGGCAATACACTTCTTCCAACGAACAATCCAATCATCGAAACACTTTTTAAAGCTATATTCCGGGATGGCCTTCAGTTCTCGTTGCGAATTAGTTTTGATGTCTTCAATGCTCTCAAAACGGGTTCCACGCACGAAGTGGTAATTTGAGTTTTGGAAACAGGAAAAAGTCACACGGGGCCATATCTGGAGAGTACGGTGGTTGTTCGATGATATTTGTTGAATTTTTGTTCAAAAACTCATTCACAATGATCGCTTTGTGCGCTGGTGCATTATCGTGGTGCAAAATCCAACTGTTGTTCCGCCACAAATCTGGTCTTTTGCGACGAACATTCTCTCTCAAACGCCTCATAACGCCAAGATAATATTCTTTATTGACGGTTTGGCCCTCCGGTAAAAATTCCGAATGAACAACACCACGAATATCGAAGAAAACGGTCAGCATCACCTTGATTTTCGATTTGCTTTCGGCGCGGTTTTTTTCGGTTTCGGCTCATTTTTGGTGCGCCATTCTGATGATTGTTGACTTGTTTGCAGGTCGTACTCGAAAACCCATGTCTCGTCACCAGTTATGATGCGTTCGATGAACGTTGGATCGGAATTTACGCGTTCAAGCATGTCTTCAGCCACCTTACTGCGATTCACACTTTTGAAGACAATTCAGATCTTTTGGCACCAATCGCGCTGCGACTTTCCGCATACCCAAAAAATATGACGAGCGGTCTCATGAGACATGTTCATTTCTTGGGCTATCTCTCGCAAACTATAATGACGATTTTCCAGCACCATTTCCTTTATTTTGTCGACGTTTTCTTCAGTTGAAGAGGTCGAAGGCCGTCCTGAACGTGGCAAATCGTTCACTTCTTCTCGCCCCTCTTTGAACGATTTATACCAATCGTAAACTTTAGTTTTCGACATGGTTGAATCACCAAATGTTTTTTTCAACATTTCCAACGTTTTGGCACAAGAAATTTCGTTTGAAACACAAAATTTCACACAAACTCTTTGTTCGATATTTTTATCCATGGTAAAAATCGCAACGCACACAAAAGGTTGACTTGTTCCTAATGACGCCGTAACCAAACTAAATGACACATAGCAATAAAAATTCACAGAATAGTGGCTGATAGTTGTGCCAACCTGGAAAAATTTTTTTTTTTTAAATATTCTCAGAGGGAAAATTTTAAATGAGAATTTCCGGGTACTTATTTGACAGAAGGTAGATAGTATAGGTTACTAAAGGAAGAACCATCCCCGAGGTAATTAATATCTATTTTATTAACTCAAATTTTAAGTTATCTAACTGCAAAGAACCAGCGAAAAACAATCTATTTGAAGGCATATTTCTGTATGGTACATAGTTTTAAAAGCATAATAATTCACTTTATGAAACAGAATAAATTTAGATAACAGTAAGTTAACACTTGGCGAAGAGATAAAGAAATAGATAAATTATCAACAAAGGTGTTGCACCAAACAAATAATGTCTTGGTGCATGATTTCCAAAATGTCACAATCAATACCAAGGAAAGGCAATCAATTTGTAAATCATGTCTCATGAATCATGAGTCAAATCATGAGTCATGATTTGACTTCATTCTAACCAAATTCTAACCAAAAATTTGGTATTTTTAATTTTGTAATTATGTAATATGTTTTAAATAAATAAATAAATAAAAAAAAAAAATGGAACTTAAAAGGATGTAATCCGTAACCCGCGGACGTTTTTGCATACAGTCGTAGCCCTCGATTTCCTCCCTGGAATTTAGTACTAGAGCGATGAATTTTTCACATGTTTTAGATATCGACAAAGTGTGCATTGCCTTATTTATAAAAATAAATTGTTAAAAAAATAATCCGATGCACACTTTTGTCTCGGTTAGTCACGCCGCATATCGGACAGTTTGAGTCAGTATTCATATTGTACCCTAATCGGGAATCGAACCCGCGATCTCATGCGTGGCAACCTTCTACCACTAGACCACGAGGTGGACCATTGTTATAAGGTACACTATTATCTTGAAAAAAATATTACAAATATGTAAAACAATTTAATGAGAAACAGGGTGGGACAGTTTTTATTTTTTAACATTCTTTTTGAAATTCAGTTTTCATTTTAAATATTATAAGAAATCTTTTTGTACTTCGACTCAATATCTTGAAGAAAGCTTTGGCTAAATTCACACACAATTATAAATTCTTTCTTAGTATGAACAAGTCTCCAGATGATAGAATTACAATACAATTTTTTAGATTGTCGTATTTTTTGTTTTAAAATGCGTTAGTATATAAAAACGTGAATCGATTAATACAATATTGCTTACGAACCGCAGAAAAATACCCGGTGTGTACATCCAGGGAGAAAATCAAGGACTACGATTGTATGGGGAAATGATCGCGGTCACGGGACAGTGCCTCCTCTTAATTTTTTACATTTTTATAAAATATGTAAATAATAAATTGTTAACATATTTTGGCAGCCGATCGCTTGGATTGGAGGCAGTTTGTGAAATCCATATGCTCCTCATAGGGTGCGGATATGGTGTGATGATGGTGATGGTGATAAATTGTTAGTACAAGCCATATAGGTTGGATGTTGCGCCATAAAATTAGGCAAAAGATTAGATATACCAGTAGGTACTATGATACATCATTTCTAATACTTCTCAAGTAGTTATTATTTTTATAAACAAAGCCTTGTAGATAAAGTAAGTAAGTCAGTGAGTGTAGTCACACTAGTGATTACAGTAGCAGTCTTAAACCAGTTCAACTTGTATAAACATAAATAATAAGAATGAACAATTTCAACATAGAATCACTATCATCTCTTTTGTACCTTAATGGATGTTAGATCGGGGTTAGTCAATTAGTCGATTGCAAACATTAAAACAGGTTTCAAATCTTTAAAATTATCATACACAGGAACTACAAAAAGAACAAATCATCATCACCTTGAAAGAACTATGAACTAGAGTTTCATCTAGGTCTATCACCATACACTTTTTGTGCATATTCTGGTGTCTGACAGGCGGCAGGAGGGATCGTGTGGGGCTGACCGCGGCCAGGGGCATCTGCCCCCCGTTTGAATAAAAAGTATTTATTTTTAAAAAATGCCCGCAACATGACAATTGTTGCTCAGTCTAACTTGTCTACAAAACCAAATTTTGGATCAAAAGTCATATGACTACTACAACTTTCCCTTATCTTGGTGCATAGAGCAGTGAATTTGTACACCAAGTGCAGTGTATCTTCATCATTTTATTACATTAAGGTAAGATGATCAGTCTTACACTTCAGTACCAGTCCGAGGTATCACACATGAAATATTAACATGAAAATCATGTAAATAAATATTTCACGAGTAATGATACCATTGAAAAATTACTGGTTTTTAAATGATAAACTCATTACCTACACGTCCTACTAATATTTGTAAAAGGCCACTTTCTTGGCCCTGGAGTCGTTAATGGATGTTAGATCGGGGTTAGTCAGTTAGTTGATCACAAACATTCAAAAAGATAAAATACATTTGAAATTATCATAGGAATTATAAAAAAAAACAAATAACAAATAATTATCACCTTGAAAGAACTATGAACTAGAGTTTCATCTAGGTCTATCACCATACACTTTTTGTGCATATCCTGGTGTCTGACAGGCGGCAGGAGGGATCGTGTGGCGTCGGCGGCGGCCAGGGGCATCTGCCCCCCAGACGCGGGGCGCGGCGCCCCCGTCCGCAGCGCCGCCCCCGCCCGCGCCCCCGGGCGGCCCTTGCCGCGCCCGCCGCCCCTGCCCCAGCAGCACAACAGGGAGCGGAGAAAGCCCACCTTCTTGCACGGGCGCGGCGCCAGGGGTCCCACACACGCTGACACTTCACTGTCATCGTGCTCCGAGGCCACTATAAAAATACAAGTTGCCTTATGAACATGTAGTACTAAAGAAAAAAAAACTAGTGTGTGGGAAATTGGGTACTTTGAACGAATAGTAAACCCTATTCTTGCTGACAAAATTAAAAATATTAAATTCTGTATTTTTATATTCTTCTTACATCTAGTATTATAAACAAGATTTGGACATGCTTAAATTTAAATGTATAGGAACAGTTTTTTTTTAATATGGCTATTTGGACGCCAATGACATAGAGAATTGATTGTGTTAGAAATATAGTGCTAATTGGAATATAAGTAGGTAACCATAAGTGGCAGAACCAAACATGAAAAGTAATAATTATTGAAAGGATCTCATCATCATACTTAAAGATATCTAAATGGAATATTTGCAAATCAGAATCAGTTATAACAATGTAATATAATATCTTTGATGGAATGAACTGATTACTGGTAACAATAATAATTACTGTATACACACAAGTTATTTAGCGTGTTTGCAGATTTATAAAATAAATAGAATTTTTTACAAGCATACAGTAGCGTCATAACTGTCTAGTTTTCACACATAAATCTTTATAGAGGACATTTTCATTCATAATTTGAGTACGTCTAAATCATTGCAAACAAATATTAGATTTTGTCCGGGAAGGACTGTTTTTCAATTTTGAAAGTGATGCCCTATGTCTAGTAAAAAAACTTTCATACTTTCTCGATATACTATATTTGTCTTTCTGTGGAGAGATAAATTTCTCAAAGACCCATTTCAATACAAATATTAAAGGTAAATACAAGAATTTATACATCTCCAAACAAAAATATACTAATTGAAATCATCGAGTTTAAGAACCGTTGCTTGAGACAAAATAGGATACAAGCTGCTAAATATACTTAATTGATTGACCTCAATGAAATGGAGACTCAACGAGAACAAAATTTTATGCAATGATTAAAGAAAATTACAAGTTCATATACTTATGTATCTATCACCAAACTGACAGGAGCCAATTGAAATTAAATTAATATGAACATTTAATTTGATAGACTGTGAAACACTAATTCAAGCTATGGAGTCAGAAGCAAATTCAGGGTTGCTAGAGTCATGTTTTCACAGTGTTTCTACAACACCTGAGGCCAAGCCAGAAAAACAAGTGTTCTCAACAAAAAAAATCCAGATTTATCGACTGCCACAAAGTATCTAAAAATTTGACACTATTTTTAAAGTTTAAAACAAAATCTATGCAATCTTATAATGTTTCGATTTGTAGCTCTATTTTTAATAAAGCCTAAGCGACATTGCTTGAAAATAGGAATTAGGTCATGGCGGAGCGGGGATTCGAACCGGGGACCTCTAGACTCAGAGACGGCGACGCTACTGGGCCACCACCCGTTCCATACGCTTCAAACTATTTTTGAGAGAAATACGGTGAAAAATTTTTTAGAAAATACATAATATATGAATTATATGAAAACAAACACCATGCCCTTGTTTTTGGCCTTCTTTTATTTTTCAGGATAACTAAAGGTGGCAGCAAAGTAAAATTAGTGTGCGCCGCTAACTCGGTGCCACTTTATACGCATAGGGTAAAATACTTTTTTTCTAGCGATAAATAGCGAACGGATATTATTCAGTGAAAATTTTCACTATCTCAATCACACCACTACCACTAAGCAACTACCAATCGCGCAATTTCCGATGTGTTAAAAAAATATTTCACACTAAGCGATAAATTCTCTTTGATAATTGCTTGACATCATATACGCGTCATAAACTTTTTTTTTGCAGCAGGCCCAATTAAACATAATATAGGAGAATAGCATTATAGCACAGCCAGACTTGAGGAGAAGCACTTAAATATTTTCATGATCTCAGAATTTCATAAATCTAATCTAGAATCTACTTTGTGTGAATCCAATGGCTTAGATTAAAAGATAGGCTAACGAAATACGAGTGGATACTTAAAAATTGATCTGTATTAAATTAACATTAAAATCCCTATTTGAGCAAATCAAAGAATTGGCCAAATAATTTGTTTATACAATGTTATCAACACAATGTTATATTGATTTCAAAACTATTTGAAACATTTACGAAACAAAAAAGGTGTTAAATTAATGGTTTTAAATGCATATACGATACAGAAGTTGTGTAAATTAACGCGTAATACATTCATAAACAATTTTAAAAGTGATAAAGCAGGTAATAAAAAATAAACTTGTATGAAAATTGTGTATTTCGAACTAAGCTCGACATTCCGTGCATAATTCAATGACAACATAATCGCAGTTGTCACACATTGCGTAATAAATATCAATAAATGTATTACAATAAAAACAATATAGAGTTTCAAGGTTGTGAGCGCCAAGCTGTTGTACACCATCAGTGCTTGTTTACCTTAATAGCCCGAACACGCCTACCTTTCAAACGCCACAAAAATATATTTATAAATCGGATTCGCTTTATTTAAACATCACAATGGTTTGGCACTAATCCTTTACATTTGTAAACACACACAATTCAAACAAAATGCTAGGCTCTCGAGGCTAACTAATGAAAATAGATAGTTAACAGGTGAACTAGCATTAGTCTATTTACCTCTTTCTGGTGTATAATCGTTATGATGTTCGTCATCCCGCGACACTTGAGTAATAATGGACGATGGGTCCATTTAAACATTTGTTTTGTATCTTGTTATTAGTTGTTACTTCAGATTTGCAATGATTGTACACCATAAAATTATCTTTTATCTCCTTTCTATCTTACAAAATGGGCAGATGGCTGCTGGCAACTGCTGGCAACTACAAATTCCTACATTCAGTTCGGTTGTGGTTGTTATTTGCAGAAGCTCGCTATAGCTATTTCGGACCTCTCTCACCAGTCAGGCTATTGACAAAAAGAGACATCAATATATCTGTATTACCAGTGAAATTACTAGATATTTTTACTACTCACCATAGAAATAATATTATGAAAACTTTTAGATGTTGCCAGTGTATATTAAATTAAAGCTCCTACGTACCAAAAATGTCCCATTTTGTTTCAAATAAGCGTTTTATAATAATTATATAATAATAATTCGAGTATGAGGTCAAAAATAAATTTTCTTCAAATAATAATGATTCGGTCATCTGAGAAAAAAAATGACGGAAAAGCAGCTAAAGTAATTATTTAAGATGCGAGGTCCCTGGGTGTAGAAATATGAAAAGGACAAGTACAATTATTTTTTTTATTGTAAGAAATAATTTTACAGTAGTCCTTATAAAACTAACACAAGTTTTTTCATAAGGAATTGAATTGAATTTGAACACGTGAAAAGTCGTAATAATTGACGTGTGTGGATGAGAAAATGTAAGAATGTGAAAAAAGCAAAGGATATGTGCTAGAAAAAAGTGACGTGTGGCATCTTATCCTCTCTGCCTACCCCTTTTAGGTAATGGTTAGTTAATTATGTTTTCATACCAAATCTTTTTCATGTAGCGCTTCTGAGAACAACTATGGACTAATGATAACAATACCCCCATAGCAAATATTGTGAGCACTAAAGTTTCTACACTCAGCAAAAAAGCCTGTCAAAAAGTAACCAGTTTTGGGAAATGATTATGCTGACATAACCAATAACATTAAAAAGTGAAGACTGTTGATTTCCAACTTGTACACGTTTTAGCTAAGACAATCTGAAATATTTTTATGTGAAAAATCATATTGGAATAAATATTTTATATTGACCCCATCGGGAATAAAGCACATGACCTCATGCATGGCAACATAACGCACTTACCACACCAAAAGGCTGACTAGGCGGATATTCACAATATTAAACGAAAAATGGGCTTATTGCTAATAATTAACTAATTGAAATAAAACACCTTACACTTTAGTACATTTTAGTACATTTTAATAAAAATGCTTCTCTATTACATTATACATATTGTAAATCATATTATGAAATTTTATTGACAAGAAAATCTGTTAAAGTTTAGTAAAAATATAATTACAATAATGTATACATAACATATTTTATTGATACAAAAATATATACGAACATAATACAGCATTTGGTTGAGAATTCATTACATTCCCTTATTATTTCTCCTTTATTTGCGGAACTTTCCAAATTCTAATAGGGAAAACCAAAATGGTATCTGAACATTCCACTTTTTGTTAAATTTTTTGGGTATTTTCTAAAAGACAAGTGTTGATTTTCACATTAAGACAATACATGTTTGCAGTGGCGTAGCGAGGGGGTGGTGGAGGTGCGGACCGCCCCTATTAGGAGGGCGGCAAAATTTGCTTGTGCTATACTATACACGACCAGATTGATGAGATCAGAATTTTTAATTTTATTAAGAATAACAGTTCCGTGCGGTAAGTCCACAGGTAGAGAAAACTCAAGGTCTACCATGAGCTCCATAAGATTGGATGATTTAGCAACTTTATCTATCGAAAAAAAATATGACGGACAAAATTGACTTTGATGATGTTATTAATGATTATATGTTAGTAAGGTCCAAAAAGTCAAATTTTAAACTTAAGAATACTATTTTGGTTTTGAAATGAATATTTTTCGCTCTTTCATATGATTCCTTTTATCCACCAACACCAAGATCATTATTTTTATGACGTCACAAGGGCGGCAAATTATGATTACGGCCCGGGCGACAATGGCCCACGCTACGCCACTGCATGTTTGTAAAAATTTATATATAAAAAATTGCCATATTCAATAAAACACCCAATGGGTGGGTGGGTGATTTTTTCAATGTTTTGTCAACAATAATTAATATATTTGCTTCGATGCATATTTTTGATATTTTATATTTTTCATGATTAGACCATTTGAGGAAAAACAGCACATCAAATAGTATTTTGTCCACATCAGACTTTTTCTTCAAACCAAGGGAAAAAAACTATAAATAAATATCATCGACGACATTAAATATTTTTGTGAAGGGCGATCATTGAATATATGATTCTACGGATATATGGATGTATTGAGAGATCTGTAGCATAAATCTCATTTGATTAATAAGTAACCAAGTAACCAATAAAAATTTATTTGATGTGTTGCTCTTCATTTTAATTTTGTAAATTATTTATTGAAAGATTTGATGAAAGTATTTCATTTTGCCTGGCTATACAAGTATAGCCATAAATGTAGATATACAGGGTTAGTTTTTAGTCAGTTAACAAAAAATAACCATGAATTCAGTATCGTTAACAGAACCCATTTCAATAAAAAAATTATTTTTATTCCTAATAATTTTTACAAATTACGCACACCCTACACACAGCTGGTCATCTGAGTTCATGCGCGGCGCATAAGGGTAAGTGCGACGGAGAGGTGGGGGGGGCGGACGGACGCTCCTCCTAGGGTGACCAAGTCTTCTACTGTTTCTGTAGAATCATTTGGGTGCACTTTTCTTTTTTTTATTTGAGAAAGTACATGTTTTTTTATTGAAATGGGTTCTATTAACGATACTGAATTCAGGTTTTTTTTTTGTTAACTGACTAAAAATGAACTCTGTATAATGGCCCAAAATTTTCTGTGAATGTTTAAAAATAAAACAAAAAATAATTACAAAACCATCCATGCAATCTGTTGTAAAATGGGATGAGCAATAAGTGAGATTGTAAAAAATGCGATTGATGGTGATGTCACCCAAACCCAAACTTTAAATTATTATATCTCGCTTATTAATTATCCGATTTACAAACAGACACCGGTGGTTTTGTGATTTTTGTTTTATTTTTTCTGCATTCACAGAAACTTTTAGGCTACAAACCTTTTATGTCAAATTATATTTTTTTATAATGAGGGAATCCACTGTTTTTTAAAGTAATTTTTTTCTGTAAACTTACTATTTTAACTAAACAAAAAAAATATATTTAATATTTTTTTTAAGTTATTGATGAAGATACCTTTTTTAAAGTTGCACATTTCAAATACCGCGCTAAATACCATTATGTACTAACTGCGTCATTTTTGCAGGAGTGACGTCATAAAAACGATTTGTTTAAGGCCATGGTATTTCTCCATCCAGTAAAAAAAACTGTCAAAAATCTATGCAAACTAACGCGGGAAGCACCGATAAAAATATACCGTCGACTCAACTGTCATATACTGTTAACAGCTGTTCTAGAGAGACTGAATGGCGGCCATCTTTTTTGCAATAGAAGCTTGTATGTAGATTGTGTTCCATATTAAAATGCCATGGAACGCGGCTACGGGGGTTTAAAAAAAAACCGGAAAAACTACACTTAGATACAAGGAGTGACGTCATTGTTTAAGATTTTGAAATGAATGCTGTTTTCAACATTTTTTATTAATTTTTTGCGTGCGTTTTTGGGATATTTCATCCCACTTCAAAATTTTTAAATATTCGCGTCTACACGTCATATTTTTAAAATTCAATTCCGGCTAGCAGTGGATTTCCTCATTGAGTTTTAAGTACCAGCTCTGTAAACAGAGACATCATTTTTATACTTTGGTTTGGGACGTGGCAAAAATCATTAAATTTGAACAAAAACCTCTATTACATAAAATTTTATATTCTTACTTTTAAAATGTATTAAAATGTATATTTTAAAAAATGTTACTTAAATAAATAAAGGCTTTACTTAAAGTATTAATAAAAACACATAATTGCATCCCTAAAAAAAAAATAATATTAAAATAACTATAATTAAACTGTATAACAAAAAAATATTGAGCACTGTAAAAAAATTTAACTTTTGAAATAAGAATTAGACGGTTAGCCTAATAAAAATGTAACAAATTAAATACTAGAAAGCACTCACAATAAATACATTTGAACAAAATACTAAATATATGTAAATTGATAAATGCAAATATATGTCACAAAATTAATAAGAATATTATGAAATTTAAGGTCATATTTTAAAATAGTTTTAACAAAAATACATATAGTCCTATCTGTGGGGGCCTTTGCTGTACAATAGTTGGGGAGTTCTGTTGTTTGGGTTTAGTTTAGTCAAAATTTGATTTGTCTCTTGTTTTTTTTTTACGTTTATATTTTACCTTCACATTTTTGACATAAAGTCAACCGTTTAGGTTTTATTCATAAAATAAAAAAATTGGCACATTCAATTCAAGATGACGGCTAGCGCGTCCGCCTCCCAAGGTCAAAAGCTTGGATTTTTATTAGGTACCTAAACCCAAACCACATAATGTGAAAACCGTTTACTCTCCACCTTTTGTAGAGCAAAAATACCTACAGGCTGTACTAATAAAAAAGGAAAGGATGCGCTGAATAAAAAAATACTAATTCTAATATCTAGTTGTGTACCTATAATATGTATATTAAAATTACTGCCGCTAGTAGGAATCAGTTCGCATCCAATATAATGTTAAAAACTAATATATTAAATATATAATATATAAAAAAATTGACATTATAAGCACATAAAACACTTGGATAAATGTTAAGATTTTATACAAAACCACAATTCACATAATTTCACCTATTTTGTCTAAAATGAACTGAGAATACAATGTTACAGCTCACACCGACTGCAACATTTCTGTCAAAGAAACTTGTTTGTATCTCTTTCCTGATGAAAAAAAAACCAGTTTCAATAAAACAGTACCGAAATCCAAATCACATTTTTGTGAATTCCCAAAATATGACTTCTTATGAGTTAGTGTAGTTTCGTATTCATGGTGCGATTTGTGGTATGAGTATGTAAGTATTTTATCTTGAGCCCTGCAGCGTTATGTTAAAATTCTCATTGAGAAAAAATGTAGACTACACTTGCGAAATAAAAACACAAATTGTGTAAAAATGTTAAAGAAATGAAAGAAATAAACATATAAATACAACTGTAATAATTTTTTCATGTGTTGAGAGAAAATACCGAAATAATGTCAATGGTGTACATAATATAAATTTATAAAATCAGAAATTTATTTAATTCATTTAAATAAACACAGGTAGGTACCAATTTTATTTTTAGATATTACATTTCTATCCCCTAGGGCAGGCGACGGCAAACTTTTTAGAGAAGAGTAAAATATTTGCGGTAACAGGTAGATTTTTGTACATTAAAAGGTCTAACAATATTATACCTATGTGAATTATCGAAAGTCACTGCCTAATGTGATATTTTTTATTTATACTACACAGTACAAAATTTACAAAGTCACCTTCCATTCATCAGTATTCTTAAATTAATTGGTATTTCCACATACAAGTAAAGAAGTTGGTAATATAAATTTGAAAAGAAAATAAAATAGGTATATATTTTGACCAAACAACATGTAATAATAATAATAATAATTACTGTGTAAAATTAAAAAAGTTAGCTTATCATTAGAAAATAATCTTTGGATGGATTAAACAATTTTCCAAATCATGCAATTAAGGTTTGAAGAAATCTATATAAATATATTTATTATAATTTTATAAAATACATATAATTAATATTATCCTACGCTAGGGAAGGATGTTTGTAAAAGGCAAAAAAATTTACAACTATACCGAAAATCAATTCACAAAAATACTATGTATATTCACAAATATCAAGTCTATTTTATTTATATCACAATTATGCGTTCACATTATCATTTCGACATACTAATTTAGTTTAGATAGTTCCTCGAAATGTGCGTGAAACTGGCCTCTAGAATCCACCTTATGCCATACTCATTTCTCCTTCATAAACTGGGCTCTCCTCACTGAGAGAGATGTGCGCCCGCAGAGCAGCCCGAAGGAAAATATAACTCCGATAACGCTGAAGAATATTACCATGAAGTATGTCTTGTTAGGAGACGTGACCACTTGGGAGTAGATGTCTCCTATCCCCTCTGGAACTTGCACCTAAAACAAACGGGTTTATTTGAACTAAAGATCAGGCTTCATAATATCACAAAATAGATACCCACAAAAAAAATATATATTCAGGGTGTGGTCTGCGGATCAAAGTCGTGCATTCTGTATAGTGTCACAGATTGATATTTATTTATTTATATTTACGGACAAATCCATTTTAAATACAAAGATAAGCATAATAGGGATGACAAAGCAGCAAATAAAGTGACAGAACATTAAATTGGCGAAGCTAAGACAGTTCTGAAAACTAAAACAACTATTTTTCTTTACACTTTTATGAATGGATTTCTCGACGATCAACTATGTGGATTTACAATCCTTGTTTTAGGTGTGTGATATATTTATAGGTAAATTAAGTGAAACTAGATAGAAAACTGTACAGTTTCTTGTGCAGTTTGCAAACTGTTCCGTATAAAGCAAAAACTGTATGGAGCATTAAATGGTCGGCTTGATGTTTTGACAGTTAATTTTTTTTTATGTAAACCTTTAAGTAGATATAGATAAATTGAATGCTTTTGAAAACGTAAAATACAAATAACATATATACATTATTAGCTATTTTAACAATTTCCTGTGCGCAAACAAATGATAGGTAATAGGTATTACTAATAACTTATGATCGCGCTTAAAAAATATACATATTTAGCGTGTCTTTTGATAGAATGTACAGTTTTCTGGACGAGAAACTGTACAGTTTTCGGTCCCGTATAAAGTGCGCATTAGTATTATTAGTCATAATCAGTATACATTGTCAGATACAGAAGTCCATAAAAATGAAATTAATATTTCAACACAGGTGTTTGTAACTTAATTAGCATGTATAGATAATTATTAGTCAATTAAGGTAACGTTTACTTGCAGATAAATTGCCACATAAGTACCACAGTATTTTACTTAACTGTTTGGAATGAATACATTAACAAAATCATTTTAATATGACTGAAGTTATTTTATTCCAATACAAGAAATTTACGATCACAACAATAGATGTAAATATAATTTTATTATGAAGTTTATAAAAATGTAAACATTTGTTTTTCGAGAGTCCGAAATAAATTTTTACCTGAGCGCTCTTGAACATTTCCATTCGTTTCGTTAGTTGCATTTTACACTCTACATCTAGAGTTTTTTGTTCATCAGCCAAAATCATCTGAAGACACCTTATATCTGAAAAAGCAGAGAGAAATATTAAATTGTGGCACATGGTATGGTGGACTTGCAAAACCTGAATTATTCTAAGGTAACTTACGTCTACCATTTCCCTGATCGAGGTGATTACACCACTTGAGTAAATCGACAGCGCATGCTCTTTGGAGAAGGGGATCTGCATGGATATCGGCTCTGGACTCGCCTATCAACGTGGCTATTTCTGTTCGGCATTCTTCTGAAACTATTTTCCTGTTCAAGAATGCTTGCTTCAAACATTCTTCTACCTAAAATGGAACAGTTATCATAAGAGTAGATGTAATCATACTACACAGTTCCGTATCTTATCCAGGATATGTTTACGCGAGTGATAGTATCCTACCTTACCTACCTAAATTCCTACCTGTCATCTAGTACCACTCACCTGCTAACTGCCAATAACACTTGAAAAATTCATGCCATAACAAGAGAGGAGCAACTAATACATAATATTTTTTTCTATAACATGAAATTTAACACATGCATAAATACATAATAATACTATATATATATAGTAAAACCTCGATTATCTAAAATTTAGATAAGTTTAGATACCACTTCCAACAGTCCATTGCTCAGTTTTTACAATTATTAAAAAAAATCATAAACTGTACACACAAATCTGATTTTGTTGTAATTTGAAGAAGTTCGAATTATTTTGACTATTTTTAGATACTAATTAAAAATCATTAATTACTAGGCGTCAACATCTTTACATACAAAACAAGCTGCCTAAACACATTACATAGCGATTCAATGGATATGCTCGAATGGTTGACTAAAATAAACTAGTTTAACAATTTCAAATAAATAAATAATACCTAATGAAGGAGGCACACACTAAACTGCAAATCGCAAACATACTATATTTTTCTTAAAAAAAGAACATTAATTTTGTGAAAAAAATATAAATGATTACTATAAGATAACGCTTATTTAAAAAGTAAAATCATCTTTGTTACCTCTCCGTCAGCATTTGTGTCAGAGTTGTCGGACGGTTTACAGATAGTTTCTATTTCAGGACGGCACATAGTGCTGAGCAAAGGATCCAAGTGATAGTTGAGGGCTTGTTCTCTCAGTAAAGCAGCCACTTGATGTTCGCAGCTTGTTGTCAGTTTTGCTTCCGTGAATTTGACCTTCAAGCATTTGATTACCTTTCCTTGAAGTGCTTCATCTTTTGGTTCTTTAGCTAAAATAACAAATAATTTATTTTAGTGCAGAATATAACAAATAAGTATAAAAATATTATATAAAATGAAATACCGATGATGCTGGAACAAAATTTTTTGATGTCTGGTTTACAGTTACTTTGTAACGTTGGATTGAAGCGATAGTCAGAATTTTGATCAATCATCCGATGCACAACTACCACTTTGCATTTTTCATCAAAAGTAGCTTCTTCTTTGTGGATCTATAATTAAACAGTATTTGTAAATATCAGTAAAATAATACTACAAAAAATTTAGCTACATTGTTATATGCATATAATAAATGTAATATTTTCTTACCTTCAAACAGTCTAAAACTTTTGTAGGATTTGTGTCGTGACAAAACAATGTTATCATAGAACCGCAGGTGGTGATAAGATTGTAATCGACCGAATTATCAGTAAGTTCCTGTTTTTTTACCATGAAAACGGCATGCTGACAGGGAGTGCTCAACACTCCTCTCGCATTCTGCAAACATTCCAGTGCCTGAGATGCTCCGTGTTCTACGTTAGAACAATACTTTTCAAGTCATCTCTGCAAGCAGCTGTCAACTTGGGATCATAATCAATATTTTCTTTTTGCTGGAAAAGTTGAGTACGAAGTTGCTGGCGACAATCTTTAGGAATGCTGTGACGGTTTCCATCGATTGTATCATTTCTAACAATTTCACTTAAACACGTGATCACTTCACTTTTAGTTTTAGCTTGAGGACAGAATCGCATAACATAAGACCTGCAAGCTTCTTTGAATTTGTAAGTGAAATGGTAGTTTTTAAGTGATATTAATTGAAAATGTTCAATAGCTGCTCTACATTTAATTTCAGCACGAACACTCGGGTCATTTTTGTGCGCTATAAGACATTCCATAACTTCTCCTTCATCTTTACCACTTCTAAAGATGGAAGGACAGAATTTTTCCATTACAATGTAGCAATTTTTCATGATGATAGGATTTAGCTCTACATTACCGGCTTGTGTTTCTGTAAAATTAGTCACAGCAACACGGCATTTGTCCCCTAAAGCTTCTAAGTTAGATTGTAGGCATGCCATTTCTTCCCCTTTAGCTGTTTTGTCGAAACAGTAAAGGGCTAAATCCTCTATACAAATCTCTTCAATTTCAGGTTGTAAGTCTACGCTGACAGCGCGCTGTCTCATTACTCTACGGATTTCTTGAAAGCAAATATTTGAAAGTTGCAAATTCTGTCGGGACTGAAAAGCGTATCGGTAAAGACAAGGAAGTACAAGAGGACCTCTTTCAGGATCCATTTGACCATCCTCATCATTCCAGCTGCGTTTTGCGTGACAAAACTTTATAGAATCTTCCTTACAAGCTTTATACAGTTGAGGATCTAGTTTAAAGTCTCTTGAAACAAAATACTGAACTTGTACTAGAGCAGCTTCGCACTCCACTGTCATGAAGGCTGTTCCAAGTTTCTGCATTAAGCATGACATGACTCTCCCTTCTCCTCCAACAATGTCTTTGCAGGCCGTGTCTACTACTGGTTTACAGGCTTGTCTGAGGATGGGGTCGATCCTCCAGTCTTCCCCGGCATCTGTTTGTTTGATAAGATTTTCTAACGCCCTTTGGCAAACTACTTGGACCCGCTTCTTTCTGGGTCTCGCGTGCTCCATCAAACAGTGAATAGTCTTGCCGCCTATTTCTATCGGACTGCAAAACTCAACAATATCATTTGCGCAATCGTGCATTATTTCTGGTGACAGGCGATAATCCTCCAGTAACATTTTTCTGTGGTCTATCATTTCAGCTTGACACTCTGAAGAGATTTTGCTGCTATTTTTCATAACAGATTCTAGACACACCAGTATTTGAGCTAGTCTAACATCTTTATCATCTGATACACCTTTCCTGCAGTGGTTAGACCTGATATCTTCCTTGCACGCCCTCGAGAGACCTCTACTTACTCTGTAGTCTTGAGCAATAAGTTTTTGCCTGCGAGCTAGTTGTTCCTGGCATTGTTTCGACATTGCTGAAATAAAAAAATTTAAAATAAAAGGTATTTACAAAAATGTTCATTTTAACTTTTTATTGTCACGAAGCAGCAACATGGACATATTTCATGATAGTTTCCTGACTTTTGAGAATAACCTCTTTAGAATTTAATTAGGTACTAATTGCTTTGAAATAATATTGTTCACTGATTTGTATCTTGCTTCATGAATGATGTGTAATTCTATAATTGAGGGTATACATTATAAGTTGTATGGTGCATGTTATTGTAAGAAATGTTTCTATGTACCCTTTGAATTACCATAGTAAATTAATAAATAAATAAGATTACATAACAAAATATGAATGAGTAATTTATTATTATGTACATTATGAAACATGTAAATGCAATTTATTTTTCACATACCATGACTTGTCTTATGTAACATAAGACATTTGTAGATAACTCCGGATCCTGGAGACAAGTCAGGACAGAACCTCAACTGATCGGTGGCACATGACATCCGGAGCTGCCTATCTAACTT
Organism: Micrasema minimum; assembly: GCA_022494985.1. Taxonomy (NCBI): domain Eukaryota; kingdom Metazoa; phylum Arthropoda; class Insecta; order Trichoptera; family Brachycentridae; genus Micrasema; species Micrasema minimum. The sequence goes on from JAGVSP010002562.1 coordinate 54,131, forward strand.
AATGTTCTCAGCTTGCATCTCGGACACATGAAGGATTTCCTGTTTGCATTCTTGATGTAGTGTATCAATATGAGTCTGTAGACACGCCAATGTCTCTCCTTGTGACAGGGTGTCGTCGCGTTCTTTATTCAGTCGCCCGCAAGAATGAATGTCAACATCTTCCTTACAGTGTTTCACTATAGCGGAGATCAGCCGGAGATCGCTGAAGGCGATATATTCCAATTTTTGAATAAATCCGCGACACTTCGGAGCCTTGAAGTTATTTCTGTTGTCAATCAAACAAGCAAGTACGGCTCCTGGTTCTCCAGTCGAAGGACACCTTACTTTAGAGAAATCTTTTATGCAGTAAGAGTTTGCCATTTGCTTGAGATTATCATTATCCATAAAAGTCGAAACAAACGACCAAATTGAGTGCTGGCATTGATCAGATATTTTTGCAACTTGGTTACTATTTAAATTTTGAATACAACCTAAAACATTTAAACCGGTATCCCCATCTTGAATAAAGCCACAGAACTCTTTAACTTGTGTGCATTCGGGATCACTTAAAATCTTATCAAACGCTTGGCGTTTCTGACGGTTTAATATCGAATTGTGTATATTATTTTGTAAACCGGTTTGTAGAAGCGTAGAACTAACAATAACAAGCAAGTTATTTACGACCAAAATTAAAAGAAAATTTACGGAATTTCCCATCTTAATGAAAATGTTGCACAATTGAAATCCATGAATAATTAATTTGTTATTATTACAATCGAAATATCCGAAGTCCCCGAGCAAACGTCACACTCGCCGTCAAAAGTTCAAAGACAATTGCAAAGACAAAAATGACAACAATTTGTGCATGTGGAAAGAATGCCATAGACCAAAAATTTTCATATTTCAATAGATGGATAAATCACATATGTATTGGTTCTACCCAGTGCATAGTAGGAAATGGAATGGATTGGATAATAAATCAAATAATCAGACTCTTTTTGTTAAGCCTTAACCTATCCGCCTCGTAGCAAAGTGGTAGCGCATTTCTAGCCATTGTGCATGAGGTCGCGTGAAGTCCCTTAAGAGGTCAACATAAAATATTTATTTACATGTAATTTTCATATTAATATTGCATGTGTGATACCTTGTACTGGTACTGAAGCATATTATGACTGATCATCTTACCTTTATGTAATAAAATGATCAATATACAATTATACACTGCACTTGGTGTACTAATGCAGTGCCCTATGCACCATTGGGTGCGGATAAGGGAAAGTATAATAGTAATCTCTAGCGTCCCTGAGTACACAAACATAAATATTATGTTGTTCCCGTTAAATTAAACACCATCCAATAAAATATAATAATTTTAAATTTCCGAAAATTTAAAAAGACATGGAATATAAGTAATAACACATATTTAAAATTTACAATGTCAAATATTTAGTAATTAATTTCAATAGTCAAAACAAATTTCAAACTAACATTTAAGTACCCGAGGTTTTTACAGTCCAACCTCGCTCCTGAACCAAAGATAATACTCCTGAACCGTCGAAACCCCACTACCACCTATCATCTTGTCATTTCAATTGATATGACAATTTTTAAAATCTTGACAATAATGGTCTTTTGTCCATACATTTCATAATGGATTGAAAATCATTTTGGTGGCGCTATAGTAGGTATTTTATATGTGTATACCCCATTATATATTATAATCAACACCATTCTACATACTAATACGGTGAAAAGCCATAACAAAAGAAGAAGAAGAAAACACGTATATATCTATGGAATTGTTTACCGCCTTTTTAAACTAATTTTTAACCATCTTTGACGTTTCCTTTGAAAGTATATCGAGTTTAAAACATTACAAAATAATTATATTTTACATTATACGGTGCCTTGTCTTGTTTTAAATTGACAACATCAGACGGGCTTTTAAAATTTGTAACCTGAGAACAAACGGTGAAAAGTACCCGATACGTTTTTTGATGTTGGGAGTTTTTGATATTTTTTTAGATTAATTTAAGTCTGGTAACGATGGATTTTACTATCAAGCGTAAAATTATCAAGCCCACCCAGACTGGAAGCCTCGTTGAGCTCTATCCAAATGATCTTCAATTGTATAGAATACCTCCTATTAATACAGTAACTTTGCAAGAGTTTGAAGAACTAGCAATTGAAAGGCTTAAAGTTTTGAGAACGCTCGCGGCTGTTACAACTTTAAAAGGATTTAAAATATATTCAAAAGAATGGCGGGCTGCTGTCATTGATGAACTTCAAAAAGAAGGGTTGAAAGGGTACGTACAGTCCTGTAAAGCAGCTGGGTTCGCAACAACGGAAGCTGATTTACAAGCGAGAAGACGAGATCACATTTCACACTTTATCTTAAGACTCGCCTACTGTCGGTCTGAAGAACTGCGGAGATGGTTTACTACAAGGGAACTTGAACTCTTTAAAATGAGATTTCAGTCTCTAACTGGTGACGGTGTTAAACATTTTCTCTCTGCTAACAATTTGCAGTACGTACCTATAACGAAGGAGGAAAAGTCAGACATATTAAATAGTTTATACGAGTCAACAGTTGCCTGTTCTCACGGTCAAATTGAATTACTAAACTTTTATAAAGTGAAATTCAACGAAGTATTTGACTTGATAAAATCCAGAAAAGTGTATTTGCAAGGAGGATATGCTTACATTCCCAGTACTGAATTTGTTTCTGTTATGACGTCGCAGTATAGATCTCACATCAACCAGGCCTTGGCTGTAGCTAACCGCCGCCTTCCAGATGTGGAACACGATGAGAGGCTGGTATCCTTGCTCAAGGGACTACACAACTCTTACACAGGAACGGATTACAATAATACATCTAAATCTGTTTTACCCATTGAGAGTTTGGACAGCTTATCCGCCAAAGCGTATCCATTGTGCATGAGACAACTTCACGAACATTTAAGGAGTGCGCATCACATGAAACACGGGGGGAGAATACAGTACGGACTGTTCCTAAAGGCCGCCGGCGTAACTTTAGAGGATTCCCTCCGCTTCTGGAGAGAAGAGTTCACCAAGTTAATGGATTTGGATAAGTTTGAGAAACAGTACGCCTACAATGTGAGATACAACTATGGGAAGGAAGGAAGTAGGAAGAATTACTCGGCATACAGCTGCATGAAGATTATACAGGGCAATGTGGGACCAGGAGATACTCACGGCTGCCCTTTCAGGCACTCTGATCCCGCTATTCTCAAAACTAAACTTTTAGGGTATGGGATCAATCAGCTAGGTAAGACAAAAAATCAACCACCAAAAAAATTTATATATGAATATAGACCGTCCTTACCTTCTGCTAAAATGTTTAAATGTTTGTATTAGGCGTGTCGGTATTTAGTAACGCCGCGCTGGTTTTAGTTTTATTATACACGCATATTATTATTATTTTATTATATTATATTTATTCCCCTCGCACCTCACCCCTTCGCTACCTCAATTCCCGTCCCGCTTCCCGCGTCAGTTGTTGTAATTTGACCTACCGCACCGCAACGAAGAACCTCGCTCTCGTCTCGAGGGATATCGAAATACCTCGCCGTGTCTTGCAGATCGATCTGTGTGAAGAAGAAGTACTTTTTACCGCCTGCCGGACCAGTGAAAGTGAAGTGTCGTGTGCGGCGAAAAGAGCTCCAGCCACAAATGTAGGCACTTAGAACTTTCTGACGCAAATCCTCGATCGTCGGGCCTAAAACCCATCCGCATTTCCTCCAGTATTGATTTTAAAACTAATATTAGAGCATGATACATCACAAGTTTTTCTTAATTTATAATTTTCAAAATATTTTAAAACATTTCCAAGTATGTAAATTGTTAATTCAATGTTTGTAGTAGTTATCTATAAATTAGGTTAAAACTACTTTAACTGAAGTGGTTAAATTGTGTTTTTTTTTTTTTTTAATTTAATTTGCGCATGTGTAGGTTGTATAATAAAATTGAATGCAATAAAATTGATATTTTTGTAAATAATTCAACTTATTTTAGAACTACATGCCTAGAATTATTATTAGTAGATACATAATAATATAGTAAAAATATTTCTAATATAAAGATATTGATTATTGTTTATCTGTATTATATATTATGTACGTATGTATATATTTAATTTTTATTATTTTTATAATTGTTTCTTCTTAGTTTTTATATGCATAATTATAGAGCCTATTTTTTATTGTAAATATTTAATAATTTTATAATAAATATCATTTTCACCTGTTTAAATGTAACTGTAACTGTCTGTATATGTACAGAAAAGAAATAAATAAATAAATTTGTTAGATTAATTTTAATGATTATTTTTGTTGTTGCAGCAATCTCCACTATCGTCGATTTGGCTAAAAAGGGTCACTACCAAGTAGCGTGCAGTAAATACTTCGATATAACAAACAACGTGCACGTGGAACTAGGAGTCAATCATCCTAATCAATATTTCGAGGAGAGCCAAAACCTTTCTGCTGGTCACGGAAAGCCAAATATCGAACAGGTGAAGACTGAGAGGACCTACGTTTACAGCCAAAACTCTCAGAATGGGGCAAATAATGATTCGCGCATTGATGATGGCTTCGAAGATGAGTTTACGGAAGCTGATTTGAGCATGGTCGATATGGAAATATAACGTATTAAAACTTACTACTTACTTCATTATAAGGATACTGGTAGTCAAGAAAAATTCACATCAATTTTATCATAACTTGTAGCGTTATGTCTTATCCGATGCTGTATAGATAATTTTAATTAAATTTAATTTTTAAATCATTCTGTACCACTCTAAAATTGCTCTAAGATCAAACCTGCGACATAAGGGCAAATAATTTTGTTTGTGAAATATTTTGTAAATAAAATTCTAATTTTTAAACAAATTAATTGGATACTTAATGGGCCAATTCCTTGGAGGAATCACTATAATAATAATGAGCCAATTTCATGTCTATGAAGTATTGATTTACTTTGTCCTTGAATTTTCAAAATTAGATTATATAACAACATTTTGAATGTATACAAATACTTGTAGACAAATTACTGGATTATACCCATGCTGGGCTAAAATCAACAAAAAATTGGAGAGACATCTTCAGGCGTCTTCTAGTAAGTAATAAAGCTCAGTAGAGCCTCACCTACACTAATAAATATGATTGCCAAAAAATGCTTAACAATCTTCTCAACAGATGACACCAGCATATACAATTTTGGTAATGCGGAACGACGTAGACGAGCTCAATATATATCAGTTCCAAAATTTGTCATATATGTATATGGTTATCAGATGATGGGCGGAATGGGGAATGTTGTAGTACATCAAGTGGCCACTTAACCCAGCTAATGACAGGTCATAAGCCCTGTAAACGCCTAGATGACCCACATTCGCTTCCAGAGTTTCTCTGTCTCTGTTGGGATATCAATAATATTTTAGATTATTTATTTTAAAACAATTTGCCAAAATGTCGTACAGGGCTTCTTATATCAGTATGTTAGGTTAATTTAATTTAAAATACGTGGCTGTTAGCTAAATACGTAGTTCAGTGTGTCCTCGCAGTTCTCAAATCTCACTGTTTGAGTATTTGATAATCATAACAGACAACCCACCACTTGTCGCTCTATCTTAAGAGTCCAGCGCTATGGACCAGCTAATAGTAGACGGTTCAATATGCTGCCATTGAGTAAATATCTCACAGTTGTGCTGCAGACATGAATATAAGGATTTACTAATTTCCATATTGTTAATATTATTCCATTATCTTTGTGAAAGGTTGAAGGTTGGATGTTAACCTTTTTTTTAAAGATATGTGAATAAAACTTATTTTTATATATTTGTAAGTTTGTATAAGACTGTTATCCTAGGACAGTGTTATTATCAAAGGTAGGTCAACATAAAAGGATTTTACGCCGAAAAATATTCGTTATATTATATTTTATATAATACCTATAATAAGTGACAAAAAACATCTGTTAAGTAAAAACAATATTTTCTTTTATATAATAATTTGGTAATAAAATTTTGTATATATGTTTAGGTGTGCAGAAAGAAAAAGATTTTGACTCTTTTATTTCTTGTGCTGACTCCAACTTCCCAAATTTGTTTCCTATTCACTCTACTAACCTGACTATATTCTGTAATACATTATTTATTTTTATCACTAAATGTTTTTTATTCTGAGTTGTGAATTTATTTTGATAATAAATTCTAGATAAACACGAAAATTGTGTACTTCTTTCCTTCCTGTATTTTAAAATCGTTCAATGCAAAACCTGTAGGGCGACAAAAGTTTGAATAATCAGCGTGCATGCATAAGAAGATCTATGAATATGGAGGAAGTGTGCCAGGACAAAGTGGTGTGGTGTTCTATCCTATCCTCTCTGCCTAACCCTTTGGGGAAATGGCGTGATGGCTGTTAGTTAATATTGTAATAAATGGAGGATAAAAGATCTTATATTTTACAAACTTGATCCTGCCAATGAATGTGGCGTAACTAGGAATGCTTGAATTTACTATGGCTTTCATAAAAAAGTATAAAAAAAAAAAAATATGCGGGGGCTTTTTTAGGTAACTAATACGTTTTGATATCATACCATCATACCATATCCGCTCCCTATGTGTAACATATGGATTCCACAAACTGCCTGTTCCCGCGCATCCTCCCACGTCAGGTTCACGTCTCGCAGCTCTAACGCAAACTGCTGACGGATTGTCAACAGCGGATGTCCAGGACGCTGAGAACCCTTATTTTCCCTTATCCGCACCTAATGGTGCAAAGACCGCTTCATTGGTATACCAAGCCCAGTGTATCTATATATTTTTAGGATTTAGCGCAAATATGAAATTGAATATTATTTACCCCCTGTGCGATTCGAACCCGGTACCTCATGCAAACTATTAGTAGGCTTACCATAAATATGAAGCCCTGGGGCGGGGGAGGAGGGTTTGGGGATAATTTATTTGCGGAGTGTTTTTTTTAAACTGGCACTGAAGCCAGTTATTTAACTTCAAGTGGTACCTAATAAAGAATCTAATAAAACTGCACTTGATGTACCAATGCAGTGCCCTATGCACCATTAAGAGCAGATACGGAAAAAGTAATAGAGAGTTGGTAAACTTTAATTTCCTAACACAAACGTACTAAATAGAGGAAAATCGAACTATTAATTTTAAGATTCAATGAAAATATTGTATCTTGTTGCTAACGTGCTAATTGCTTTTTTGACCGATGCCGATGAGAGTAGATACCACGACGCCGACCAACGCGCGACGCGACGTGACGCTGGCGATGGCGCTGCGACTGCTGACGCGACGCCACGCGCCGCGCCGCTCTAGTTTTTACAAATCATTTAAAATTGCATCGATTTTCTTCAAGTTGTTAAGCGGTAGGTAAAAAGTTACGTAGCAATTATTATTTATGTTATGTTACGTAAGTGTCATAAGTAGGCACTTATCAGACTGTCTGGACGGTGTCAACGGAATAAGGAAGTGCGCGTAATGTATCCTACTATAATCTTTGAATGAAGGTATCATTAGTGGTGATTGAAGGCCTGTTCAATTGCGAACGTTGCCAAAATTGGCCAATGAGCCCTCCTTCACGCAATTTTCATGCCTAGTTGTCCGCCTTTTAGGTATATAATAATTGATAATAAATCGTGCAAGTAAGTAAATAATATTATAATAGATTTATTTAGGAATGTACCTACCTACGAGTAGGTATAATATAGAAGATGTACTACAGTTATACCTACATAATAATACCTTCTTACTCGTTTGCGATTACCATCAGAGAAATTTTATGAGATTTTGAACTATGGGTTGTAGGTACAGGGTACCTACATCCCTACATATAAAACAGGTACCTACAGAATATCAGTTAAAAATATTTTCCTGTAAAGTCCTTGACGTCCACTGATCCATAGGCAATTGACGTCAGAGTTACGGGACGTGAATCTGACTTGAAAATGCGCGGGAGCTGGAAGCCGACAGTTCGGCTTACAGGCAGTTTGTGGAATTAATTTTAATATGTTTCACGTATGGGAAGTGGAAATGGAATGATGATTGATGAATGTAGTCATTCATTACATTCATTAACTACAATGGACTTTGTAAATTCGTAAATAAACAAAAACAAGTACCTACCGCTTTAATCTACTTGAAAACAAAAAACACAATTTTTTTACGGATTTAAAAAGGTCCTGTTTTACAATACGTACAAACGTTCAAAAAAATGATCGACATGCATATTTTCCAAAATTAATTTTCTCCCTTAAATTGCACTTATTTTTTAGCCGGATCTAGACCAAAAGGTTAAATAGTATTATTATTGGAATATTTAAATTTTGATACGCAAGTTCTGTTTTAAAACATAACCCATAATAATTATTTTGTTTCATTATAGGCAGCTTTACTCATAACGTAATGTTTTTCCACTATTATGTAGACATATAGGTCTAATTTACACAAAAAAATTATATTCGAATGGTTTATTATTTAACATTCCTCTACAACCTCATTTCATTATCAGCTTAGGTATTTAGGTTAGGTTGGTAAATGGCAGCTACAAATTGAAACTTTTTTTTTAGTTAGGTATAAAAAGAAATTTATATTACGTTTTTATAAACTTAAATATATAAAGTAGGTATATTGATATACAACTATTGCACGCATTAACTTGACAGTGGGGTCAAAATTGAGATGTCATGAAGACTGATTGTCTATGAAATTTTTCTTCACGTCCCTGATCATGAGTTCCACGAGGGCGTCCAAGTCGTACTCGTGCTTCCATCCCCAGTCACTCCTGGCGTCACAATCGTCGAATACTTGTGGCCAGGAATCAGCTGAAGCAACAAATAATATAAAATATAATTCAAAGTAATGGGTTTTTCGTGAAAAGACAGTAAAATAACTTAGCAGAGATGAATGATCACTCGGCCATTCGAATTATAATACTCGGGTCCTATTCTAAATCAAGCTAAAAACTTTTCATCATTTTTAGGTGAAGTATAATATATAAAAAATTGAGACGAGTTTTCTGTACCTATAGAAATTATTGCGACCAATTTTTTGTATGAAAATGTTGACGAGTTTTCTGTATGGTTTTTTTGGTCTTATTTAAGGCAGTAAAATGCTTTTATGAACTCGGAAAATATATACGAAGAAAAAAAAATCTAAATTAAAAAATTAAGTTAAGGTGTATGTGTTGAATAATGTGTGATGTGTGATGTGTGATGTTAGAGTGCTTATGAATATAAAATATGAATATAATGTTTATATTGGAGTACAAAGAAATAAAAAAATTGTGATGAATTTTTCATATGCAAATTATTTTGAAGAGTTGAAAAATGTGACGAGTTTAGTTTAGTTTTTAAATGAAAAATGACGAGGTGATTATGAGTCTTAGCGACAGATGGGAGGATGCTGATTTCGCTTCTAATGGTCTCATTTTCTCTTCCTGTGTTGAATATACGCATTGTAATCTCCGCTCTTCGCTTCATTTTCATAAAAAGAATGTAAACATTGATTTGTACCTATATCTTGCCTGGAGTCCGGCTTGTAGCTGACCTTCAGCTCCGGCACGAACTTGGCGATCTTCTCGGCCAGCTCCTCGGGAGTGAAGCTCATGGCCGTGACGTTGTACACGCGGCGTTTCAGCTGCTCCTCCGGCGCCCTCATGAACTCCCACAGCGAGCGGAGGCAGTCGTCCACGTACATCATGGGCATCCTGGTGTTTGGCTGCAGGTAGCACTCGTACTTCTTGTCACGCAGCGCCGCGTGGAATATCGCGATGGCGTAGTCTAAAAAAACACCATCGATTTATTATTATTAGCTCAGGATTGTGAACTGTAAGGAGACCCGTAGGAAGACCACCAAGACGGCCGCGCGCGGGTGGACGACATAAAAGAATACTGCAGGATTCAGATGGCAGCTCCAAGCCTAAGACTAGTTAATAGGTACTTTGTATAAAATTACGTAGTTATAAAATATAGACACCATGTATAATATAACGAAATAAATAATTAATACAAAAATTACATGAATTTGGTTTATAAACGTCGATGTTTTATTTTTTCTACTAAGAATAAATAAATTAGCACAACTCGTTGTTGGAACAAATGTTTTTTGTTTTACATAATGTTTACTGATAATATTATCAACTTGTCGCTTGTTGTGCTTTAAAAAAAATTAATGGTCAGGCGTTAGACGTTTGTAGGTAAACAGTAAACATGTTTACATTTAGCAGAACTTATTGAAAATGTTGCAGTTAATCACTATAGCATTTTGTTAACATGTTTGTACGTAATAGCTACGCACATATCACACGTATAATTTATGGCACTGATCATTCACACATTCTGTATCTCCTTGTTCAATCATTTTACACAACAATATATATATTTTATATATATTTTAGAAAATCCTACAGAACATATTGAAATAGATATTAGTTTTTATATTGATTTATTATTATATAACGCCCACTAAGCTTTTACACATACCTACATATAGATTTAATACATATTATACATATATATAAAGAAATAATATTAAAGGTAACGTAAAGGATGAATAACAAACATGAAGGTGAAAAAAAAGATAGAATAAGATCTTTTAAATTAAAAATAAAAGCAAAAAAGCCAAAAGAAAGAAAATATCCAATAAGTAATATATTGGATGAAATTTTTACTACAATGTTGACCCATGTAAAATGGCTTCAAATTATTTATGTAGATATCATTGAATTTCGTCCTGGATGTCCACTGCAGACAATTCGTCGGCAGTTTACGTCAGAACTATCAAAACGGGAAGACAACTCCCGTGTGTGGCGGCCGATCGCTTGGCTTAAAAGCAGAGTTCATATATATTAATGCTCTACGCGGGAAGCGGATATGGAATGTCGATAATGATGATGAATTTCAAATCTATTTTAAAATACCTCTTTCGAAATACGTATTGAGATAAATTGCATGTTGTTAGACGAAGAGTATTTAAAAACACATGTCTTTGAAACTGTCAAGTTCCACTCCAGCGCAACGTGTTTCTTGCTTTCTGGCACAGTTATTTTTGACTAATTGAAAGCAGCCCTAAAATTGAAATATTTGAGTACCTACCTATATCCTAAGAACTGTAATATTAAAAAAAAAAATACCGGCTTATATATCAGATATCCATATTAACTATCAAACTTCTAAATGTGTGGGTATTGATGATAATATCAAATGTGTTTGATTAACCTGTAGTGCCTCCGCCAGGGGGATCGCAGGATATAACTCCAGGAAACCGCAGACACCTGAAGTCCAGTCCAAATCTGTAGTAATAATACTCCCCTATCAGCTCCGCGTGCACTTTGGATACTCCATAGATAGTCCGCGGTCTCTGGATTGTCACATTAGGAGTAGGGTTCCTTGGAGACTCCGGACCAAACGCTCCAATAGTGCTCGGAACAAACACCCTCAACTTATACTGCTTCGCGAGTTCTATAACATTGTGAACTCCCTCTATATTCACCCTCACAGCCAATGGAACGTTCTGTTCTCCGATGGCGCTCAGCAGCGCCGAGAAATGGATCAGCCACTGTATCCTGTGATCTACGACTATTTTCTGTAGCCCTTTGAAGTCCAATATGTCGGCGAAGATGTAAGGACCGCTTTCTATGACTTCGTCACTCGGTTTGACTATATCTGAGAGGATGACATTATCCCTTCCGTATTTCTTGCGTAGAAAGTTAGCACATGCTATGCCAAGTTGTCCTAGGCCACCTAAAACGGAACATGAAAAGGTAATTAAAATATTATACAATACATTATAGCATTTCTAGTTTTGACATGGGTAGTTGTGGAGACAACATGTAATACTAGCATTAACTTAAAAACGAAACGAATATTATAGGGTCTCGTTTAGATGACTAAAATATACCTATTACCTATTATGCATACATATAATATTCATGTAGACACATTGAGCAGTCTTCGATTGATAATAATTTTATGATAAAAACATGCATTTTACGCTATTTATATAATATTTTAATGTTTCATTAGGTTTATGTTTTTACTAGAAATAGTCAATCGAAGATTGCTCAAAATAAAGTATACAGCTAACTATCTAAATGAAGCCCTAGAATATTGGAACTGAACTTTGTATAGGTAATATTCAAACGAAAATCTGAAATGAAAGACAAGAATTATATATTTACATCTGAAGATATAAAATATTATTCTTCTTTTACTAGAATACACGTTTTTCGTTCAAACCTGTGATAAGTATTTTTGGTTTTTCTTCATTGGACAAGCAGCAGCTGTTGCAGCACTTTCTGTTTGGTGCAATGGGGAGGGAGGAGGGGGTCCAGGGTTCAGGTCTGGCGCGAGGCCGGAGACCAGAGCTGAGGGTGGACTTGGGAGGGAGTTGGGGAGAAGTTGACACGGCAAAAAGAAGCCACTTCTTTAAAGTTTTTGTAGTTGTAGAACTGGATCAAGAAAAAAGAGTATTGAACGAGTAAACTTTCGATCATCATATCGATTAAAATCAGATCGTTATAGTAAATTGCGCTTAAGTAAAATTACGATATGATTGAACATTGCGTTTACAAGCGTTACGGAGCTGCGTAAATACATATTAAGATTAACGCAACTATAACACGTGACAGACATGAAATTCACAAAATTCGCAAGAGCGCTCATCGTAAGTAATGGGACCTAATTCAAAATGCCAATTTTTCGGAAATTCTCAGTAGAAGCAAGTAAACACCATCGTATTTGTTCATAACGATTTATTCTTATTTTTTATAGGAAATGATGTACCTTTCTGTGTTAAAATAAAATATAAAATAAAAACTAAATTACGTATAATGTTTTGAATTAGGTCGTTTTCGTTATAAAGCTGCGAATTGTACTTACTGCATTTTGCGTGAACGTCACGGCACGTATAAAATGAACCTTATTGTGGTGAAAAATTTCGTAGTCGGGATTCCAATATCTACTAAGTTCAACATTAAAAGGCGTTGAAAAAAAATTTATCATTACAGTTAAATATTAACGAAACTTTATGCAGCGTGTAAACGCCAAGTGCCACCATAATATTATACATTTTTTTATATTACCTAACTGACTTGGCCTTGAGCTTATGCCAAACCTATGTCTTTTTTATTATTATGTAGCATGATTAATTAATAGTACCTACTTGAAAGTGGACATGTGAAATGTCGGAATAATCGGCGTGTTATCATGAAAAGTTGTATGAATGGAGGTATATGGAGGAAGCAAAGAGAGTGTGCCAGGACAGAGCGGTGTGGTGTGGGCTCTCTGCCTACTCTACGAAAAAGTGACGTGATGATAAACTAGATAAATAGTTTACCCTAATCATATTTCTCTGTTGAATGTTTCTAAAATCTACCCATTAGCCGATTGGCGGCCAGTAGGTAACTAGGGATCATACTATATAGGTATTCTCAAATGTAGAATTATTAATAAGCTTGTATTCATATCTATCCTTGACATTCCAAAAGGTAGGTACCCTGGTAATAATTTCAAAAGCAAAACTGCGATAAGATTTTTGGGTCTCAATATTAATACATACATAATTTAAAAAAAATTACGTCTATTTTTTCAGATTGCAAATATAAACATTAAACATGTGTTTCATAATATTTATCTTCCAGTCATTGAAAAGACGTGGGTATTTCTATTAATTGTTACACGGCTACATACTTGGAGGAATCACTATATATAAATATATAATATATGTTACAATGTTACACACATACAAATATATTTACATTCACTTGATTTCTTTTCTTATGAAGATTAAAATAACATGGGCAACAAAAAACCTAACATATTTTAACTCTTCATTTAAAAAAAAACTTGATCAAACTTTCACGATCAATATGAGAGTATAAAAAACTAAGCGCATGTTTTAAAAATACTAAAAAAAGTAGCATAAAATAAACATGAAGTGTGACATACAATGACGATTAATTAAAAGAGATGATTAATTATACTTATAATACCAAATGACTAGTCATTTAATTAATTTGTCGTAGTTTTCATATATTTTATATCATGCACCCACGTAATTATTATTTATAAAACGTAAAATACACGAAAATATTGTTACTTGTACTTATTGTATAAAGTTTAACAGAAAAACTCACAACATGACATCGTCAGTAAAATACTAAAATTTTCGCTTCATGATCTTTGAATTTTATGATCGTATTTTTGCAAAATGATAATTATTTTGACAGTAGCAATACACATGTATGTATTTAATTGATGTAAATCATCATTAATTGAAAATAGAATTAGTATAATATCACACTTTTACTAAACTTCGGGTAAGAACCTTACCTTCCTTGTAATACAGTAGGTACTACTTAGGTACCATAAGTAAGGCCGAAACTAACATTTTTTAAACATGGTAAGACAGATAGATCTTAATTCATGGGAAGAGGAATGGAGTGAATAATAATAAAATAATAGTCCAAGGCTTCTATTGTTCGATAGTCCAAGCTGACTAGGGGGTCTTCTATGGTATTTATTTGTTAACTCGAAAAGTTTAGTGCTGAAAATTAGTTTTTTCCATCCAGATCTTAGCCACTTCTATAATCCTTCTCATTTGTGCAAAATCAGGATTTTAATTAGAAGGACGTGAATGTAGGGGTGTTGGTAAATTGAATCACATTTGTAGTAGAGATGCACTGTTATATCTTAATCCAAATAAATTTGAAAAACACGTTGCCGGCCTTCACAATATTTTTTTTTAAAATCTGTGAGATGAGCTTATTGATTTTAGGCCACTGAAAAATTTATGCTATAAAAACTTTAAAACAGTTCGCCAAAAATATAAGCAACAACACGAACAGAATGCTTTGTAACATCAACCTTGTATTTGAATCATACCGAATTTTCAAATTTAAATTAATTGTCGTATTTTTAACTATGCACTATCCTGAGTTTAAGTTATCTTATCTTGTAAATCTCACCTGTAATAAGCACCTTGGGACTTTCTGTGTTCCAATTGGGGGAAAATGGCGAGGTGTGTTTCCGATGGCGGGAAATGGAATTCCAGCAGTTTGAATTTACTTCCAGAAAACCGCTATTTCTCTGGGCAGTCGCATACTGACACTTGGTGGCGAACCAGCCGACCGCCTTGGGCACACTTCTAGTCACCCTGCCAGCCATACTGGCTGACGAGAAGGATTGAACTTGACTAACTGGATACGATAGGAGTTACTCTTTTGGTCCGATCTTTCCCCGAGACCTGACCAGCCTCCGTGGGGAGGTTCCGAAGCTAACCACTAGATTCTTAGACAAAAATACTTTAGTAAGAATCCACTTTTTTCAGCGATGGTTACGAAAGAAAATATAGGTTGCTGGCGTCTAAAAAACCTGAAAAGTGTAGAGTTACCTATCAGAAGAAAAAAACATAAGAAGTCAGTTTTGCAAGAATTCACAAAAAATCCGAAATAGCGACTATTATTCACAATCAAATTTATACTTATTACTTATTAATCGGCAGAAGGGGTGGATAGCGATTTAACTTTACATAGTTCGTAAAATGTTTTCTAAGAAGATTTTTTGTGAAATAAAATTTGGAAGTAATTCTTTGTTTACGATGTTTTTTTATATCTTACCTATAAAGGTATACCTATAATATGTTTTGTTAACGAAGCTTTTTAAATAAAGCAATATGTACGCTATTCATTAATTTGTTAAATAAACACTTTAACACGGTGGATTTAAATTTACGGTATTCAACTGAATCAAATATTTTGATTGTCGATTTAGGATGGAAATTTAGATTTCCACACAATAACTAGTTTACCGTGACATTTAATTTGGAAAATAGGCTATTGTACATATTATACATCCGTATTAATGTGTGATATAAAAAACAAGATAGAAAATCTGTAACCTTGAAGATATTATTCATAATAAAACATCCTTCACTCATCCTCTTCCCTATCCCTTTCCTTACTTCTTTCCATTCCATTTCCCGAGGTCATATTTTAGCGTATTTTATACTGCACACTATAATCTTGTAAATAATGCAATGTCATTTTTAACCTTATTTCCCCACTAATAAATGCTTAGCACTAAAATAACTAACGGTTGGTTGGAAGATATTGCTTAAAAGCAATAAGCCCGCCCTTGTGCACGTTGTGAAGTTTTAAATAAGTAGGTACATAATTTTTCCTTGGAAATAAGCAAAAATAACAAGTAGGTATAACGAATTACAGATGATATCTTGGAAATTAATTAAAAATGTGTCAATAGGGATCGTTGGGCTCAGGGAAAGGACAGGATAAATTCCTATTTAGAATGTTCGAGACTTTCACTGAAGTTGGGTGTAAAAAAAATAATACAATTAATCCTATTTTTAAATATTGCTTTAAAAATATTTTAAAACGATATATAAAACCCAGCTTTAACCGTGCTTGCTTATTTTACGAGGCATTAGGTTTTCGGTGTCCTGGACGTCCTCTGCTGACTGACAATGCGTCAGAGTGGACTGAAGAACGGGAGGATGCATAGAAACTGGCGGCCGATCGCCTGGCTTGGAGGGAGTTAGTGGGATCCATATACCCCACTTATGCAGCGGAATTGTATGATGTACCAGTAATGTAGTATACCTCATAATATAATCGACTATGAAGATATTTTATCACATCTTACTATCATCGTCTACCCGATATTAGTATTATGAATGTGATTTTTTACAATAATATTGATTTCCGTGTTGCTTTCTCGCCCACTCATTGAAATATAATTAATGCGTATTGTATGAAAAGGCTCGCTTAATTATCTTGATAACCAAATCTATTTTTAATTAAATCTATATTTTTTAAAAATACGCCTAAAAACTTACATTATAGGTGACCTATTTCGTACATTTTAGGGATTATAATGTAGAAAACCATAAAAACGGGACATGGACACTCATCGACCATCTTCTTAAGCATATGAAAGGAGATAGTCGACATGTACATTAAAAAATATCAACTTTTTGCACATAATATTATATTTAATGGTAAAGACCAAATGTTGCATATTTTGACGAAATTAATTTTTGATCGTGCACGTGTTGCTGATGCCCTATCTGTATTTTAAAATATTATAATATAATACAATCTAAAAAGTATCTCCTTAGTTTGCATTATTTGGTAGACATGCCATGCACTTAGGATTTATGACCAGCTTTCAGTAAAAATGCATTTTGTATGTGAAGAAAATAAGAATAATTATGACAAACATTCTTATTAAGAAATTCGTTGGAGGCAAAGTTTTGTCTTTGTACTTAGTATTTCTATAAACAAAGACTTATTAATTCTTATTTCACTTGTTTCGAGTTTATTTTAATGTGATTTTCACATAAAAAGATTTCATACGTGATGGCGTAAGACTGATGTGGGATAATGGAAAGTAGTAGTATTGGACATGTTTAGAAGTAGTATCATTATGAATTTCCGTTTACTTAAAAAAGTATTTCGGGTTAGGTATTTTATGGTAGGTATATTTCGAAATACCTCTACAAGACGGTCAATAAATATTGGAAGAGTTATGTACGTATATGTAGCACATGAACCCTGTTTATTCAATTGGACACACCGCCCGTTCACCTTGATCGCACATGCGCGTACATACCACGATCTAGTGCGATTATTTCCCACTCACGAGTGGCCAAAAACATACCATTATGTAAGGTACTTACCGATCAATCGGCGGGAACAAAAAATCGCGGATATGACGTAGCACCTGTTGTGCTGTCGTACCAGAATACCGTATCTATGGAAAAAAATCCGCGCTTTAACCGATGAAAAGCTTCGGTTTCGGACGAAAATTTTTATGATTCTAATCAGGTATTTTACATTGAGTGCTTTACATGACGTAGGAATTTAAATGAGTTAGTAACAAAACTCATTATTATAAAGTATAAGTTACAAATACTTGGACTGGTAACTGAAATTATTATTTTGTTCCATAAACGATCATAATTTTAGCACTCGTTCATATCTTATATGTTTATTAAATGTATACAAATTAATTATAAGTAAATTGTGCTATTAAACAATTTAGTACAACTTATATACCTACATATGCAAATGATCTTTACGGACCTCCAACCTGTGTTAATTTGTGAAGGATAGGAGAGATGATAGGAAAAGTAGAATCAATTGATGTTTCAAGTGTTATGCCTTTGAAAAAGTCAAATGCGATAAGGTTGTTCTCTTAGCAGTTGTTGAGTATAAACATCTGTAAACGCATCTCGTCTGATTGTTTTCGTATATATTCATAAATCAATGTACCATCATTTTTCACGTTTGAAATGAAGTCATAGTTCAGATGAATGCGTATACTTCAATAAATATTAATCAAAACTACTAGCCTGTTGTGCTAACTAAAAGAAAGGTAATAATGACAAAAAAATATCAACGTCGCCTCTCTAACCCCGCTATTTTAGTAAGCAAACTTACGCCATTGACAATGGAGGCATACTATTTCGTGTGGGTCAGCCGGCGTTTCATTAACGTTAATCAAATCAAAAAAAAATATTCAAATGATAAGAACGGATAGAAAAATTTTAACAAGGTATTTTATCTTTGAGTGGAGCCATACGAATCAATGATATTTTTATAAATACAAAAGTAACGATAGCAATTTCGTATAATTGAATGCGTACTGATCATCATACCTTCATGTTTAATCAAAATCAAAAAACATTGCATTTTTTTATGATGAAACTGTTTTATCATTGGGTATAATAACATAAGAAAATAGTAATCTAAAACATAATATAATCCTATGTATTGGACTTTATTAAATAGAAATACAATAATAATAAAATTTATTTCGCATCAAACGTTCAGATACATATATTAAGCATACGTTTTAAATTGACAAATAATATGAATATAACTGAGTTAAAAATTTAAATTGCAGTAGATAATTTCAATTACAGGAATACAAAATATTTTTTCTATAATAAGGAATCAAAAGTTTTAACTCACGAAAATTGTATTTTTCTCGAAACTGATTTGAATTAAAAAATATATAAAATCAAAAAATGGAAATGTATCTATTTTAAAATATAATTATAAATTTATTTTGTATCAAAAGTATATTATAATTTCAATTACATGAAATACAGTTTATATTACCTTACGATAAACATAAAGTGCTAAACAAAACACGGTGGTCGAGAAAAGGTCACGTGATTAAAACTTTAGATAATATTTTATAAATATTTACATACAGTGTATGCCGCATTGAACTTTCTCGAAAAAAGTAACCGAATTTACTTGTCTAAAAATTCAGCCAAATATTAATAATTAATAGTGTAGATAGATGTATTATTTAAATGCGATATAATTTATTTGATTCTATAAAATTTCTGAAAGGAAATTCAGAAAAAAAACCTTTTTTAAAAAATAATATCATTATGTGTTTTTTGACAAAGTAAACTTGATGAAAATTTAATTGTCATACCTACCGACGAAACAGTAATTTTAATTGTATTTATACTAAATAAACGTCATATTTTCCACCGTCACCATCTGACTAGATGAAATAATATAGAATTTGTTGTTAAAGTATTTTGAGTAAAATGTTAAATTAAAAAAAAAATTTGTTTTTAACTTAAATGAAAATATGGTCTGTACAGAAAATATTCTACACAGTTACCTTGTACGGCTAATAATTCCACAAACTAAAAATGAATAACATTATTGATATCTCCGAATTTGGATTATCTAGGCGTTTACAGGGCTTATGACCTGTCATTGACTGAGTTAAATGTTGTAATACATCAAGTGGTTTGATATTAGCCCAGCGTGGGTATAATCCAGTAATTTGTCTACAAGTATTTGTAATTTTTACACATGTAAAAATGAATTAGTTTAAAATTATCAACTTACTTAAAATAGTTATGTTTGCTTTCTCCATCTAGTTTTATTTTAATAAACCTAAGCTCCTGTTGACAGATTAATCAAGGCAAGCTTGAAATTATGCGCATAGAAAAGAACCGTTAGATCAAGGTTGGCTTAAATATTTCATAATTATTTCCTGAACATTTTCCTGTTCCAGTATAGAGGTTTTACGAGAAAAGATTAGGAAAATTTTAAATAACAAAAAATAGTGTAATGATGCTATGATTATTATTATAAATTATTTATTATAATAAGTTAAATTATTATTATATTAATTGATTGAATTTACTACTCTAGTTTCTCTTTTACTTCATTTGCGTTTACGTAGTGCATGTTTTATAATAATAATTGGTTTTATCAAATTGCATTAAAAAAACTGCGATTTCTCAGGGGAAGCCGAAGTAAACATAATATTATTATTGTTGTTAAAACATTTTTCTTATTATTGAAATATTCACTCTATTTTTATTCTGTTGCATAAAAATCAATGGTAAAAAGGGTCACAAAGAAAAAAATATAATTAGGTACATAAAATATTACGATGGTTCGGTCATGCAGAGCGAATGGATGATGAAAGAACGGCTCAAAATATATATGATACGACTGTGCCTGGATGTCGAGGAAGGACGAGAAAGACAAGGCATGATCAAGTAAAACAAGTGCTTGAAAGTGGGCATGGAAAGAAGTCGGAAACATTGTAATGAACGTGCGTGCATGAGAAGATGTATGAATGTGGGGGAAGCAAGAGAGTATGCCCTGGACAGAGTGGTGTGGCGTTCTATCCTCTCTGCCTACCACATCTGGGAAATGGCGTGATGGTTAATTAGTTAGTTAGTTAAATATATTATGTACCTTGCGTGCAGTATTTCAAGTGTGATCGATCAAATACATCTCAGTTACTGTATATCAAGTCAACTTGCCTGAGGCACGACAACTTGTGGGTTATGTCTACGATTTTGTAATCGCGTGCAAATCTCGAGAAAACTTCTTGTTTTGCACAATACCTTAAAAGATTAAATAAAAAAGTAAAACGTCCGCATAGAGATACCCAGAATGGTGATGCATTATAGGTAAAACGGTGCAATAGCACTACAATATCCAAGAATAAGTAGCCGGAATCAAAGTTTCTGGATAGATATCTGATTCCTAGATAAAAGGCGGCGAAAGAAGCTGCCCCCTAAAGAACTGTCCTTTGTACATTTTGACCACCATTTCATTTTTGTACAAATTGTAGAAACGTTTGGAGGGTAACTTCACTCTATTATCATTTACAGTTTTAATATGAATTCAGTGATTCTATTAGATAGGTACCTACCTGATGTTTTACATTTTTTATTAAAATGAAATTATACTCCTTGAGTAATGGGCTACGTGACAATTTAAACAAATGTTTTTAGATGGCAATTTATATCTTAGGTACGAATTTTTACACTTTTTTTTATCATTATTATGTTTGTAATGAATTTTTAAAATATCGTAATTGCGATCTCCCGCCATAACAGGTCATTATAATATGGTATGATGCGTCTAAGTATTAATTTCAAGGCATTTTAACCAAGTTTAGATGTAAGAGTAGCGCCTAAAATAGAAAAAAAGTACATAGCCACTTCTCTGGTTTTACGCATCAACTATAAATTTTATTCAGTACGACCCTTTTTGTGCGGTTAGGAGGCGGGGATCCGTTTGCGGTCAATCTGTTTTATTTAGCTCCGTTTTTAAATATTTTTTTACGAGGAATCTTTTGAATGTTTTTTTTTTCACATAAAATTAAAAATATTCATTACTTACCCAAAAAAAATTACGGATAAAAAATATTGGACATTTTCCTATTGTTAATTATAATAACTAAATAAAAGCCCGCTTTTTACCGGACAGAAAACTGTAGAGTTTCTTGCGCAATCTGCAAACTGTCCCGTATAAAAAGCGAAAACTGTATGGAATATTGAATGGTCGGCGTGACGTTCGGCTGACCTGACAGTTAGTGTTTTTTATGTATACGTTTAAGTAGATACTGTTTATACTGAATGCTTTTAATAACGTAAAAAAACAAATAATATATTAACATTATTGGCTATATTAATAATTTCCTGGGTGTACACATACGATAATTACATATTTAGCGTGCCTTTTGGCAGACTGTATAGTTTTCTGAACAAGAAACTGTGCAGCTTTCTGTCCCATATAAAGTGCGCTTTATTCTAGTCAGTGAATGTACTAACTTATTTTTATAACTAGATCAGATCACATCCAAAACGACGAGGTATTGAGCAGGGTTGGCGAAACAAGGCAACTCCTAAGTAGGATTTCCCAGCAACGATTCTGCTGGATTGACCATAACATAAGCCACCCGGGCCCGCTCTTTACCATCGCCGAGGGAATGATTGAAAGCAATAAATAACCTTAGAGATCACCCTTGAAATAGGTACATTGACTAGGTGATTGGGGATGTGCACTGTAGCAGCTACCAAGGGATGAAGAGGCTGGCGGGTGACAGAACAGAATAGAAGAAGCGGATACTTGAGCAGACCAATCTTAGAATTCCAACTTGAAAAAAAGGTCTACACAGTGCAAATATGTATGTATACAATACGGTAAGAGTTTATTTGAAATAAATGTAGTAACCGCTATATTGGGTATGCACGTTTAGTTAAATTTACAATAATGTGGTTTGCATGTACGAGCATAAGGTCACGGGTTCGATTCCGGTCAGGTGTTATTGTAAAAAATGTTCAAAATGTGATTTTTCACAAATGATACCTAGTACTACTGAAACGTAGGACTGATAATCTTACCTTTATGTGATATATTATTGAAACTCTGCACTACTCAACTTACTAATCTGTTTATTTCATATTAACTAGATTATGCAATTAGTTTTAATGAACCTATAATAATAAGCCTTGGAATTAATCTGTTTACTGGTGCAAGATTCAATATTTCATGTAATATTACTGTGTTCAAATTTATTATTATTTCAATGATAAATTTTCACATTGACTTCGAAATAAATGTTGCTATGGATTATCCATTTCCAAATTTTAGCATTAATTTTAATCTATCCACAATGATAACTTACAAAAGTAATTTCACAAAAGTAATTAAAAATAGTTTAAAAAAATAGCGTCGCGTGATGAGTGATAAAGTTATTTCGATATAACATTCACGTCATTTTTAAAAGTTAGATTTCTGACAGGGACGATTAAAAGAAATTTAAAATTTGCTTTAATGAAATTATCCAGATATAATTTAATAATTAGTAATATTTCCTTTCTTTCTTTTTTCCCTTATCTGCACCCAATGATGCATAGGGCATTACAACATAATTTATACCTACTAATAAATTCATATTCATTCTTAGAAATCGGAACTTGTTTTATTTAATAAAATCGTTCGAAAATGCGATATTTAGTTAATGGTGCCTTAAAATCGATAGTGGCAAATAAGAACTTATCGAAAGAAGCAAAATTGGCAGTACGCAACGGAGTTCTGGTACCAACCCTTATGTATGGTAGTGAAGCGTGGTGTTGGAAAAAGAAGGACGAAAGTAGACTAAATGCTGTTGAAATGCGATCTCTCGAATGTGTGGTAAGACTATGTATGATAGGTGTACAAATGTCGAAATTAGAGCAGAGTGCAAGGCTGAGATAAGCATTATCGACAAAATTAAGAAAGGGCTTTTACGATGGTTTGGTCATGTGAAGCGAATGAGTGATGAAAAGAACGGCTAAAAGAATTTTAAATGCAAGTGTGCCTGGATGTAGAAGCCGAGGAAGGCCGAGAAAGACATGGCATGACCAAGTACGACAAGTACTTGAAAGTGGACATGTGAAAAGTCGGAATAATCGGCGTATGTGCATGAGAAGATGTATAAATGTAGAGGAAGCAAAGGAAGTATGTCAGGACAGAGTGGTATGGCGTTCTATCCTTTCTGCCTACCCCTACGGGGAAATGGCGTGTTGGTTAGTTAGTTAGTTAGTTACCTACTTAAAACACGATCGCCTTCAGAGAGAGGGCATTAATTTTCATTTAAAATAAAGTATTCTGCAAACCCTACCGTGGATAACGTTGATAATACGCCAATCCTAGGACATTCAGACGTGGACACTCAACAATCAAAGGGTCAATCATCTCTTTATGGGGGTGTTACAGTATACACATCATGTACCTGCTAGTACATACGATACAAATACTCATCAGCAGCCAGCGGAGGCGCCGTGACGTCAACGGACGCGGACGCAGCGCGCCGGACGCCGGATTATGTTGCTGTACTTGACATGCCTTACAAATTATTGGTATCTATTATTGAATACGTATGTTTGTAAACAACTTGTACGCTTGCAATAACAACGATTAATGAATCAAAACAGTTTAGCTTATGCGATTAATCATTTTATTGTTGATTTGAAAAATACCTACGTGGTACGTTTTGATTGTGGTTTGTTTGGTTTATGTTTACATGCATATTTAACAAATATGTTTTTTTCATCAAATACGAGTTTATTTAAAAATATGTACCTACCACTAGTTTCAAAAGTCAGAATGTGCATCATTAGGTATACAAAAAAATGTTTAATAAAATTAAGACGATGAACGCTCTGAAGTTTGAATGTAGCAGCAATTTTTTTGGAAGTCATAATTCTTGGTGGCAAAATATTGAAAAATGTACGGTTTCTTTGTTCCATCGTCAATCTAGTGAGAGGACCAGTATAATGAATACCTCTAGCAGTTCTAGTTTCAACGTTTGTTGTGACCTTAGTTTATCATCTGGATTCCAAAAGTGTACTAATGCTTCTTTTACGTACAGCTGCCGTATATTCAGAGCCTCATAATTATTAAACAGCTCGTTAGTCGGATATCTTAAGAGAAGCTTGTTTATCACTTTTATGATTTTTTGTTGGTACTCTGCACATGGGGTCTAGTGTAGTGGATGCTCCACCTCCCCACCCTATAATACCATACCTACAATCTACAATCCAGCTGATAGCTGATTGAAAGAAAGAGTGATAAAAGGTATAAACGGCATGAGGAAATGTATTAATGTGAAGGAAGGAAAGGAAGTGTGTCG
>JAGVSP010002563.1:0-65866 GCA_022494985.1 Micrasema minimum
ACCGATAGAGTTATCATGAGTATTTATCGTGTGGTGTTCCTATCAGTCGCCCCAAAAAAAAATAATTTATTTGGTGTTATCGAGGAATCATCCGTTACCTACTGCATGCTCCTTGAAAACCATTAATTCTTGTTAATGTTATTGATAAAGATGTCCAAATTAATCAACATTATTGGTTAATGCATATGATTCCTTTACGAACCCAAATAAGGATACCTGTATCGATAGTCGATATGCGGCCTACAACCTCCAATAAGATCGCATTGGATATACGATGAAAGTAAGTACCTACGTTCAATATCTAGATACATATAAAATTTAATTCATGTAGGTACCAGCAAGAATAAACCAATATATGTTTAATATAATTAATTTATTTATTTATTTATATTTTAATGTTATACACACATGTGCTTTGGTTTAGTACAAATTAACAAAGAATTTTCAAATGTGTGGTGTGGTATATGTGTTAGGAAATCTGAATATTTAAGCGCAGGAGAGGATAAGTAAAGAGAAAGAGGATACCGCCGTCTTGGCAGACCGTCGATTACCATCCTACGGGTGTGTTCGGCGGAGCTGATAGATGCGGGCCTGACGTGGGAGGAGGCGAGAGGGCTAGCTGGTGACAGGGTCTGCTGGAGGATGCATAATTCCTAGATACTACAGCTACTTTCCTCTGTCCGCACCCATTGATGCATAGGGCACTCCATTGGTACATGGATCATTTTATTAGATTAGTCTTACGAACCAGTTCAAGGTATCACGCGTTAAATATAAATATGAAAATCACATGTAAATAAATATTCGATGTTGACCCCCTACGGGATTCGAATACGCGACCTCACACACGGTAGTCAAATGCGCTTTTTTACTCTGCTGTATGATAAGATAACAAAAATTACAAATGACATTAAACTCACAACATTTTCAGAACACTCATCGCAAGGAATGGATTAGTATTGTGAATGAAATCTACCTACTCCACTCCTTTTGAGAATTGTTTTACATTTTGCGTGAACAGCACGATGCGTGCATGTAAGAAGAAAAGATCATTTATAGTTCCAACTCTCCTCTTAACCAATACACCCACCTTTCGTGTTTCATTTACACCCACACCACTTTTTATTAATATTAATCCATCTTGGTACTTGAACATATCAGTAAATAAAGTATTGATGTGTTATTGAATAAAATTTATATGTTCATATTGAAGACATTCAATCTTTATGAAGATAATAATGTTATACATTAGATATTCATGAATATCGATATTGAAAATTATCCAAATCGGTTTTATAATAACGTGATTGATTTTTCATGTGAGTGAAACCACTGCTACAATTTAAGTAGAGATACAAGCATGTTAAATATTATCATGCAATTCTCATGTATTTTGATCTATTCGATGTTTTTATATCCATCATGTTCATGGCTTCGTCGTAAAAGTAGTGATATTTTTCGTTTGAGATGCATTAAAATGTCCATCTTCTGGCCTGGTTTATTAATTAATTAGTAAGTAAATTCATAAAATAAACTCATGTTAGTTTAAGTGGCTATATATTTAACCTAGGTATTTATTTATTTAGACAAACTCTAACATCGACATCATCATCATGATTCTGCTCTAAACTTAACAGCCGATGAATTATTGTCAGTAGAGGACTTCCAGGACGATGGGGACCTCACACACTCAAAATGTTGTCACAAAACTGGGTACCTACTACTTAAAAAGAATGTTTAATACTTTATTAATTTAATTTTCTTTGTTCAGAAAGCAAACTGCTACATATTGCCATCCCAGCGCTCTCTCATCATGGTATCTTTGAAACTCCAGTGGCTGAACTTGCAATGTAGACATGTTGTACGTGCCTGTAGACTCAATATCAAATTTGGGTAGTGACTAAACCATAGCACTGTGTTGGTGATTAGCATATACATGCAAATAAGAAATAATAACATTTAAAAGCTTTTCAAAAAACTTAAATTAATTTTAAGTTTGGTAAGTCACGATAGGTATCTTTTACTTAATTACTTACCTAAGATGGCCATATATAACTCATGAATAGGATTAGCCTCCTTGATGATGACATTTCAATGTTTTTGATCTTGAGCTTTCTACTCCCAACTTATCCAGATCAACTAACATAATATTATCCATATAATGGTAGTTATAAGTGCATTAATATAATTTCGATACATGGATTAACATTACATCTTACATAACGAGCATTCTCTTTAGTCCACAGAACACGCCCATATTATTTAGCCAAAGTTTGAAGAACGCCCTGAAAGTCTTCACCAGTGCGGAATACCAAGTGAGAAAGTTTGACAGAGCCCGCAGAGGGATTTTCATTTCTTTCCCTCCTAATCCGGGACACAAACCAATCTTGGACACGAACCACGCGCGCCGCGACGCCGTGTGACGCCGGACGCGGAATACAGAATGAGGCGTCTTCCGGTCGCCATCTTTCCTGAAAGGTCCTGAAATCCTGAATCCGGGCTGGATTAAGGACACGATCTCCTCCTTTGAACATAATTTCCGTAGGTAAGTACAATTTTATATTATTAAAGCGCTTATTTTCTCTCAACGATTTATTTGGTTTGCAAAATTAGTTTTTAAAAGTGGTAATATATTTTCTTTTTGAGAAATTATATCTAAGGGTCTGTATCTGTCTCGTTCGATGCGCCCTTTGAGATTTCAACTCCCAGCGGGGCAGAAATGCAGCAAAAATGCATGAAATTTTAGCTGGGTATATGTATATTCAGTCATTTACAGGGCTATTGACCTGTCATCGGCTGGATCAAGTAGCCAATTGCTGACCAAAACATTCTTTATTCTCCCTCGTATCTCTCTCTATTGAGATATCAATTATATTTTTAAATGGCTACCAGCCATGGGATAAATATAGTGTTTAGGAGGGTTTAGACACGCAAAATGTTGTTTATTATTAACTTCTGCGTTTTAAAATACTTTTTTAAGATTTTCAAAAAACCTATTTTATAGGGAGATATGTCCTAAGTACATGGTGCTTGTAACGACTTTTATTACAAGCTGGCAGATCCCCAACCAATCAGAGCTCTATTTCAAGAGCTCTGATTGGTTGTTTCAAGTATTGTCACAATGGTTGCCATAGGGACATAGCATTGTGTACTTCTGAAATTTTTGTATGGAAAATATCTCCACAGTTCTATTTCTTTGATAATTATTGCTACTATTGAAGAACCTGAAAAAAATTGACAAAACGAAAATGCTTTCCTCGGCACATGGTTCCCTAGTGAGGAATGCAACAATATCGATTGGTGTACTATAATTGATTGGTACACTAAGTGCAATGGTTTTAACAATTTGTTACATAAAGGCAAGATGATCAATCTTACGCTTCAGCCCCAGTTCAAGGTATCGCAAATGAAATAATTTTCAATGTTTTATGTATAAACCTTACGGGCGTTTATGATGATAAAGAAATAAATAAATTTTGTGTTAAGATCACATTCCAATAAATAGTTCATACCTACTGACCCCCATCGGGAATCGAACCCGCGACCTCGTGCATGGCAGCCCGATACTCTTCCGCTACACTACGAGACACATAATTAAAACAAATAAATAAACATATAGTAACTTGCGTACGAAATATCCAAATATCTAAAAATCATTTGTTTACAGATTTAGATTCTTCTCAAACTAAAGTGATGAAAAATGTATTTATTTACATTTCTCAATCAAGACTCTGGCAGCTATTATTGTAAAGCGTGTAAACGTATGTTTATACGAAAACAATTGATCCAAACTATTTTGACTAGCGGAGATGAATCATAAACAAACCGTAGCTGCTGACATAAAACAGATTTTTTCCCAAACTAACAGCGATTGGACTTGTAGACCTAAATTTTAAAAGGCAGAAGAAATAAAACGAAAAATCACAAAATAATCCGTGCAATTTATTATTTATGGTGATTTTAAAATGAAAAATAATTACAAAAATATTGATATCCCAACAGAGACAGAGAAACTCTGGAATCAAATGTGGATTATCTAGGCGTTTACAGGGCTTATGACCTGTCATTGGCTAGGATAAGTGGTCACTTGATGTATTACAACATTCCCTATTCCGCCCATCTGATAACCATATATGACAAATATCGAAAACTTGTAAATATATTGAACTCGTATTCGCGATCCCGCATTTTCAGAGTTTTTTCACTGGTGACATCTATTGAGAAAATTGCTTAGAATTTTTGGCAATCAATCTTTATTGGTGTAGGTAAGATCCATCTGGATTTAATTACTTACTAGAAGACACCTGAAGATGTCTCTTCAATTTATTTTGCTTATATATTTTAACCAGTAAATTTTTAAAAACCTTTTTTTATATCAATGGTATTTTTTATTAGCCCAGCATGGGTATAATCCAGTAATTTGTCAACAAGTATTTGTACCTTAGAGTAATGACGCGCAGGCTATAGAGGGGCCCTAACGGTCAAAAACCATTCTATGATTGTCAAACACGAAGTTGGCTATAGTTTGCAGCAAAACAAATGCCAATGTTTTACAAATGCCTAATGCGGCCTTGGCATATCGACAGTAATCAACTGTCACTATCAACAGTAAACATACTTTAATTTACAAATTGATCACCCAAATTAAGAAAAACTGGTAAATAATGTAAATATGTTGATAAAAGGAAAGTTTTTATACAAATAATACCCATGTTAGGACAATGTATGCCAAAATCAATGTAAATCAAAATAATTATTTGTCGAAATCAATTACC
The DNA here is from genome assembly GCA_022494985.1 of Micrasema minimum. NCBI lineage: Eukaryota > Metazoa > Arthropoda > Insecta > Trichoptera > Brachycentridae > Micrasema > Micrasema minimum. The sequence goes on from JAGVSP010002563.1 coordinate 4,776, forward strand.
GGTGTCAATTACCCGCCAGCAGAGTGAAGTTGTCGCTAACCAAAAATTTGCAACGCTTTCGCTCTAATGGGAAACGGCGAAAGGGCCTCTCTATAGCCTGCGCGTCATTACTCTTAGATTTGTACACATTCAAAGTGTTGTTAATAATAACAATCTTTATATTCTAGATTATGCTAGCCCTACTTGGGCTCTCGAAATTTCTCGATACAGCCCTGGTGGATCCTAATCCCTAGCAGAGGCCCCGGATTAGCTACGTTCCTCCACAAGAGTCTCCCTCGCGCTTGTCTCGGGGAATATACGATAAATAAAGCCCGACCGAATACCGGGGGCCCCGGGGCTCCGCCGCGGGGCGCACGGCGTAATATTTTCTTCAGGCGGCTGCGGCCCTAAACATTTTGAGCCGAACTAGTTAAGGTAGGTATTATGTAACTACACACTTACTACTAGACCATAATAACTGGAATTCGATAATGAATGGGATTGTAAAGAGTTATCTTACATGAAATTAAAAAAAAACATTTTTGAAAAAAAAATTGTACCTTCACATATTTCATCGTACATCTTTCTTTCGTACTGTTATCCACTCCTGAAGGTGCATAGGCACTTAATACATTATCTTACACTTCAGTACTAATACGAGGTATCGTATAACATTAAAAAAAAACAATATTTCGTATTGGCATCCCCGCTCATCAAACCTTACATACCTAATTTAAAATATGTATTTTTTAAAACGTTTTCATTACAGTTTGGGTGACCTAATCAATACTTATTGTGTCAGCTCTAAAAACTGCTGACTGAAATAATTTTCTGTCATACTCAAATGGCTTCATCAACATGAATAGTGAAAATCTCATCAGCCAAACCGGCCGTGAACTCCGCGTGAATTATAAGCAATTTCCTCAACCCGGCCTAATAAATTTGCTTTGCGCAGATTCTGAGCTACCAGGGGGCAGGGAGGCGAGGAGATGTGGGGTGACGTGTCAGTAGACAAAAGGGGCTGATGGATGATTAATGGCCCCTCCCCCACCCGAGGGAATGTCTCTTTGGTTTGTATTAGGAGAGCAGAATGCTACTGAGGTGGAGCAACCTCCCACACGAATTTTCTGTTTTTATTTGCTGTGGCACTTCATGAACTTACCTTGTTTTCCCTTACATACTCAAGAGTGAAATATACCAGAAGCATAGGTGAACTGCACTTTAACTACATTAAAGACCTTTTTTTACTAACTAACTAACCATCACGCCCTTTTCCCGAAATGTAGGCAGAGAGAATAGCGACATACCACTCTGGCACACGTCCCTCGCTTCCTCTAAATTCATACATCTTCTCATGCGCATAAATTGAAAAATTCTACTATTCTTTAGGTAGTAACAAGATCACATTGGGTGTGCAATTAGGAACACATAACATGCAAGGAGATCAACAAATTAATAAAGTATTAAAAGGTCCTTGACTTTTTCCGAAAGCTGAATAATATTCAGCGGGAATATTATTCCCGAATTCGTGAACTTTTTGTACGTCTGCTTTTTTGTGAAAGCTCCAAATATTTATATTTTAAAAATTACTCGGAAATATAACGAATGTGTTGATGATGTGTTAATGATTTAAAAAATTACAATGATCTCACCAAGAAAGTGTGATAGAGCACTTTTTAAACTTCTATGAACTTTGATCATTTTACGAAATCTACAGCACGATCGTATTTTACTTAACTTCCCATAGTTCAGCTTGGCAATGATCGGGCGCCTAAAATGCATACTTCCTGTTAGAAATAGCATTCCTAAAACGAGAAGATAAACTTCACCCTCTATTCTTCTGCTACCCGCCCCGTACCATGCACCCCCTTGCACTTACCACTACTTTCTTTTATTCTATTTGCCTTGAAAATCCGAAGAAGTCTTTGAAATTCTCGTAGAGTTTACATTACTTACATTAAACTGGTTGCTTTATTTTTTATCAGTAGAGTAGTGGATTTGTTAGAATACAACTTCTTAAATGAATATTTAGGTTCAATTGCAAATTATTTTTAAAAATTACATGTCAACCTCGTGATGTGTTGATTAGCGCGTAGGACTCCCATGCGTAAGGTGGTGGGTCCGTTTCCCAGGGGGGTCAATATAAAATATAGATTTAAATGTGGTGTTTTACGACAAAAAATTGTTGGTGATAAAGTAATAATTATTTTAATCAGCGATGTCAAACTGTAAGAACTACAGTTTATTGGGACCACACTGTTAATTTTTTTAAATGTGAACTCATTAAAGTTTTATAACCTTGAATCCCTTGCACTTGGAAGAAATATCAATGATCAGAGTTTGCTTTATAAAATTGTAAATAACAAATTTGACTCACCAGAATAAATTAATCTACTCTCTTTCCGTGTCTCTTCCAGACCAACTAGACTGCCTAAACTTTTTCACATACCTAAAGTTAAAACAAAATCACAGAAAATAATTCTACGATTCCTCGAATTTGTAATGCGTTTGATGATAAATTTAATAGCTTAGATATGTTTAATACCCCATATAACAAAATATATAAAGGAACTTAAAAACTTACAGACTTAAGATGACAAATATTTATTTACATTATAAGTAGATTCTTTTAACTGTTTGAAGCTACCTGCGGATACATATAATTGGATGGCAGGCATGTTATTGTTAATTTATTAGTTTTAATTAAATTATTTTTTTACCTGTACATCTGTTTGTATCCAAATAAAATAAAATAAAATAAAATAAATAAATAAAAGCATCAGAAAAAAATATTCCTACTAACAGTTTAATTCTTTGTTTGGGCCTTAAAAATGTAACATTTTGTTATAGGTACACAATAGCTAATTGATGACGTGACTTTGAGAATGTGTTTAAAGTGGCTGTTGTCGCAGTACAGCAACTTTTTATTTTTTCAAGCTGGAATCGCAACATTTCTTAATAAAACCTTATTTTCAAACCGTTTTTTTTATGTTTTCTTTTTTTTTTGCCATTAAGACAAAATGACGATGGATCAGCGCCATGTGTCTGAATACAAAATGTAATCTGCTAATATCGGATGCACCTTGTTTAGGAGGTATCGCTCTAGTTAAAGGTGACATCTGCTACCCCCTCCCCCCTTACTTACGTCAACAGATGGATCCGCCATTTTATAGATCCTATCACAATATTACCAATTCCGACGAAAATATACATATTTATCCTGCCTCCCCCATTTCGAGGAATTTACTTATCTCAAATAAACACAGTTGACGTTATTTTATGTAATGGATATGTAGATGGTAGATATACGTATTATTAAATATATCTACAACAGTAGCGATTTCAAGGAAACTAGGCTAGGTAGTAGGTATTTACAAAAAACCTATGCAAGTATTTTAAAAAAAACAATGCTTTAAGTAAATACATTTTATCCCGTTTGCTAATAGATAGTTGGAGTATGTGGACCTCACCAAACGCCTCCCAGAGTTCCTGCTACCCGCCTCTACTAGGTATTATTTGCGTATCTCTCATTCGGTTTTTTCAGCTATTTTTTTGAGTTTTTTTAATGAACATATTTTTTAAATAATGAACTTAAAGATTCCTTATGTTTCGGGACAGGATAAAAACACTAATAGCTTAATTTTTATATTAATTATAAGCTATGAAAAAAGCAATCAATAGCTTCATTTTTATATTCTAATCTCATCGATTATTTAAATTTTTAACGTTCCCGAAAAATTACTCAACTCTCAGCGAAATCAGGCAAAAGTAAAAATTTTGCCTTTAAGATCATCATTTTACGTTTCAAGAATTAATAAAAGAAACTAGCTCACTAGGTGATTACTAAATTTTCAATGCTTGACTTTTCTATAATATTCCATAGAAACACTACGTAACAATCCAACAATAGATTAATATTGATTACGCTACATAATGTCCAAGTCCAAAACAGCACAAAATTCCATTACCAAAATAACAATAGTTTGATTTGCCATAACCGCTACTAATATTATGATTAAATTCTTATTATTAATCAATCCGAGCGATGTCCCTCCACTACGAGGAGGCAGAGAGGAGGGAGGGGGAGAAAGGACGAAGGGAGGCACGAAAAATAGAGATCGGAATTTTCTCTGGAAATAAAAAATCCGTTCGCAAGAGAAAAACAAATAACGTATCCTAGAAACACAGGCTGACTCATGATAGATAAACCAATTTTTATTTAATGAAATGAAAAAGAAGAAAAAACAAAGGGGGCAGATTTTAATCGAATTTTTTTTGTAGCCCGGTTGGTAAGATGGAAGCTGTAGATTAAAATCGATAAAAATATTCTTGAACGCGACATGTTTCCTAAATTTAATTGTGATAAATTAGTAGTATGACTACTATGATTAATTTTATAGACATGCAGAATCATTAAGTGAATAAATGAGTGATTGGTTTCTATATTGATAAATTAAGTATAATATCATTATCGTTCATCGTCTATTGTAATAAAAATAAATCAAAATTAAATTTATATTCATACAATGCTTTAACCTTGCATGTTATTTTTAATATCTTTTCTACAAAAATAGAGAGATTTTCTCAAAATACAACCTTTGAACCTATCGCTAAGATTTCAACTGCTGAGTAAAGCCAAATTAAAATTCATCAGCGTCATCGGTCATGATAGAATAGACAAATTAAAATACCTAAAATTGGCCTTGTGAGTATTTTAAGAAGTTATTAAGTTTTTTTTATATAGAAAAATGTATCGGCTGTATCAGGTGTTTATTTTGTTTGCACATTAAACCGGAACAAATTTAATTATACTTTTAAATAAAGTAGCTCAAAATGGTCTTATAGAAAGCCTATAATAATCCATCTTCTTGAAAAAATAAAGCTACGAGCAGTGTCTCGGGGGAAGAGACGGGAAGAGAGAGAAGGCATTACTGGAAATAGCAGCGGACGAACAAGGACGGAAATAGTACATTTTGATTAATGTCCTATCATTGCTCACTCCGGCTATAGAACCGAAGCTGGTACATAGGATTTCTATAGACTTGTTGGATGTATAAGAAATAGAATTGGAACAAAGATGGAGGAATGTAATGGATTTGAAAAAAATGGTGATTGTGCTGTGTGTGTGAGATAATTAGCCGGGTAAGAAAGTGATGAATGGTTAGAAAAAGCAGGTGAATGAAGAAGTTTTGGGAGATCATTAAGGCTAGGTGATTGAGACGTAATGCGCTTCTGCTAATGACGAGGAAGATCTCAGATTTAAAGTAGCCGATGGAGTAAGAGTTAAGGTGATTATGTATGAAGAAATTTCAAGTCGTTTGTTTCTATCGTTGTTTTTCTAAATCGCTTTGATTTTATGTATCTAACTCTTGTGAAAAAATGTAAGAAATATTTTGAAATGAAGCAGATAATAAGGCTATTCCGAAAGTATGATAAATAGGTGATAATTTAAATGTAATGCGTTGTTCGGTTGATAAAAGAGATTTCACATCTTAAGTAACAAGGTACGTAGGTATATTAATATTTGGTGAAGGTAAGATACGTGTATATGTAAAAAATCTAAGTTAATGTTTTAAAAAATCTATAACGATTTGAGATGTAAGGTCTACTCAGAAAAGGGTATTCTAGTAACACCGATTTTAGTTGCATAACACTAAAAAATTTAAATAAATTATGGTAAAAAATTAGTTTTCGGAGATAACTCAACTATATTCTTGCTTGAAAAAAAACTGTCAGCCTCATGCTGTACTCCGTAGTGGATAGCGCATCAGGCTACCATGCATGAGGTCGCTAAATTCCCGACGAGGTCAATACAAAATACTTATTTATATGTGAAAATATTTAAGGGTGAGACTGATCATCTTCCTTCATATAGCAAATATCAAGATACATTGAACAAGTGTACCAATGCAGTGCCCCTATGCACCATTGGGTAAATAGGGGAGTGTGGTATTTATATATAAAAATAAAGATGCATCGTATTAATCTGCACTCGTATTAGTACGTCAATTTTGAACCCTTCAAATATTATTCAAAGCGTTGTATTTTTGTGTAATAAATACGAAAAGGCTTTTAATAAAGGCGGCGAAAGAAACAATGTTTACGGTTACATAGATAAACATTGTAATGAAACAATGCGAAAATATGACAAATGTTTGTTCCTCACCCTCTCGTAAACCCCTGTTTCCTGGTATGCAGCTTTTCTCAGCATCCTAATAGTAATTGTTATTTTTCCCCCCATCTACCCCAGCCAAAAGCCTTAGAAATCGACGGGATCTGTATACAATTCAGGACCGAAAACGAAATACAAGGGATACTTTCAGATATTTTCGTATTTCTCCTACGCATCAGATATCTTAGTGTTCTTGTAGGCACTGATTAATTATATAAAACCATTGTTCGAATGCTGTATAAAATAATTAATGAATCATCCATTTGTTTTGTACCTCGCATTGTGAAGACCAGGGTTGAAGAAAGAGAGAGATTAATCGACACGAACGTGCTGGAGGGTGAATCCACAAAGCGAGATTCTTCTGCTTCTTCCTGCTACCCTGGTACCCTCATCCAGTAATATGATCTTCTATTGTTTTGTTTGGTAACCAAATATTAAAAATTTATCATTCTTTCAACTTCGCCTAACAAACGGGCTGAAATTCAAAAAAAAAAAATTCTAGAACAATACGTAATTTGTAACTTTTTCGTTTTTTTTAATCAACACTTTACAACAATTTATAGGTCGTAATTGTTTGCATAATTTACCCATCTTTACTCTGGAAAACAGTTTGCATAATAATAAATGATAATTTATTCAAATGTATAGAAAAAAAAATCAGTAATTATGAATAAATAACTCAAAATTTTTATATATATAAATCTCAGTTGCATAGACGAATCATTCGGCGTCCTGATAAATGATTACGTTAACACCGAAAGATTCATCAGCCGACTGAGAATAAATTATTTAAGTATTTGAATTATATATTCGTAATTTCCGTATTCCTTGAAAAAATTATAGAAATTACACATATTTCCTCAGAGTACACTGCATGCCGTAAATAAAAAAAATAAAGAAAGGTGTTAGGAACTTGTGACGTCATAAGCAATCTGACTTGAAATTGTCATTTTTCACATCCGGGGTCTAGAAACCAACAGGTCCCCATTTCTTTTAAGTTATTGGTCGTTTCTTTGACGAGCCCCATCCCTAACTCCGCAGCAGCAAGATTTGTTTACAGCGGTGCCGGCCTGCCCATACACCGCAAGGGCTAGATACTGAACTGCTGTAACCAGAGAGAGTACAGACTAGGGAAGGGTAAGTAGGACGTTTAGGAGAATGGTATCGCCATTACCCTTAATCCATATCATTTGGTGGCTGTTACCATCACTATATATAAATATGGGGGAATTCAGTTTAGAAGATAAGGGTAGGAGATAGAACCATGTCAAATAATTTATTTATTATAATATTGACTAAAACCTTTAAAAATACAAATAAAAACATATATCTTGGTATATATATGGAGGAAGTAAGAGAAGTGTGCCAGGACAGAGTGAGATAGCATTCTATCCTCTCTGCCTACCTCTTTGGAGAAGTGGCCCGATGGTTAGGTAGTAAATTACACATGTATTTTTATATAAATCTTTACCGAATGGTTTTTATTTATTTATTCACCGTATATGAGCTCCCTATGTGAAGTATATGGATTCCACAAACTGCCTCCAAGCTAAATGAACGGCTGTCAACTCCTCGAGATCCTAAGTCAGGTCTGCTTCCCTACAAAGTTATACCTACATATTTATGTATGTGTACTTAGTACTTAGATATATTTTATGGATTAAATGTTACATAAATATTTTCGATTCACGTTTGGTTTGAGGATATTTCGCGACTGCAACTCTCAACCTCCCACTCTCTTTACATTAACACGGTCAAACTTCACTAATACACTCGACTGACTACATTTACTGTGTATTAAGTGGTAGATACTTTTTAAAGTGAAAACTTCTTTAGAATCGTTGGGAGTGATTTGAAACTTTATGAAACGAAAAAGCGAAACTAAAAAGAGACAAACATATAGATCTATGGGATTTAGCCTGCGAGAGAATGAGATAGAACACAGTTTTCCGCCGGCTGGCAGTAGTTCCATCTACCTCATGAGATACATCTACCAGTTGATCGCCGGCACGCCTTATACTTTTATAATGTGTCATAGGCTATAAAACAGAATTTGTTCTATTCATGTATCTGAAGAGGTAGATTCGACTCCCAAAATTTTGTAGCAAACCGAGGGAGAAGGCGCCTTGACGCGGCATTTCACAGATATATTGATAAAATAGAAAAAAAAACTTTTGTCTCATACTTTAGTTATCATAAGTCGCTAGTATCATTTGTAGAAATTGAAGACATGGATCATGATAATAAATTTTTTTAAAAATTATCAACTGGGTACCAATATTTATAGTAAATAAACCTATAATTATCCCACTCCTGATACTGCATTTATCTCATTCTCACTCAGTTAAGTTTTATTAAGGTTTCACTTCTACCTGGTGTGAACTACACTCATGTTTTTTTTAATTATTATCTTCCTAAAATAATTTATTTATTGTAAAATGTTAATTATTATGCAAAGCTTGATAGATATCAATATCAAAAGTTCAATTATCTTATATCAAACAGTACCGCAACAAGAAACATGCCTGAAAATCTGATACACCCTACGCATCAAGTTAGGCGGATGCGCATCTCTCGGGATAAGCTTCTATCCCGGCTCCCGGATCCCGGCTTTTTATCAAAGCCTTCCCGGGATGTAAAAACCCCGGCATCTCGGGATGTTTATTTCGAACAGCTGCTATGGGCGACGCAAACGTGATCACTCTTATTTTTTTTCAAAACCCTCCTGAAAAGGAAAATTTCAAAAACGTTTCAATATTTTTTCAGGTTTCAGATTTAATGTACCTATCCTTTTACCCTTTATCCATACAAGGATAAAAATCGTATACACACACTATTATTGGCTAATTTATAGCAAAATGGCTAAGATGCTGGACTCACATTTCCCAAGTTTCCGGAAACGGGTTCGATTCCTGGTGATCACAGATATCAAAAGTAATATTTCCGAAGCATGGATATTTTTGATGTTGTTTCCCATTGTTATTGGAAACTCAAATGTATGATAGCCCTTTTACTCTCTTTATAAAAACATATTTATTTAATGTAAGCACATTATTCAGTATTCAAAACACTTATACTTTTATTATTGATATCTCAACAGAGACAGAGAAACTCTGGAAACGAATGGGTTATCTAGGCGTTTACAGGGCTTATTGACTGGGTTAAGTGGCCACTTGATGTATTACAACATTCCCCATTCCGCCCATCATCTGACAACCATGTATGACAAATTTTTGAAACTTGTATATATGTTGAGTTTGTACAGAAGAATCCACATGCGAGTTGTGTTTTCGACAGATTTTAAATATTTGTAATATTTTTTTCCCATAGTGACATCTGTTGAGAAGACAGATAAGCACTTTTTAGCAATCTAACTTTATTGATGTAGGTAAGGTTCATCCGAACTTGATTACTTACTATAAGACGCCTGACTTACTAGAAGAAGACTTATACTTTATTTCTTATCAGTTTTGCAAGTCTTTAATTACGGTTTGGTGGGCGAAACAAGGCAACACTTAATAGGATTTCTCTGCAACGATCCTGCTGGACGGGCCATAACGGTTGCCCTAGAAATAGGTAAATCGACCAGTTGTTTGGGGATGTGAGCTGTAGCAGCTACCAAGAAATGAAGAGGCTGGCGAGTGACAGAACCAAATGGAAGAAGATAATCCTTGTACAGACCAATCTTAGGAAAAATTACGATATCTTGAAATTTGTATTTTATGATGTCTTTGTTAAGAAATTAGCCAACGGTTTTGCACTATATGCACTAGTTACAACTACAAAAACATGTTTACTAAAAATACGTCGAATTTGCAAAAATCATTTATCTTCGAGGTGCATTTAAAATCAGGTGCAACAAAATGCTACACTGTTTCCAAAACAGACAAGCAGCCACCTTTCAAAAACACCCAATTAGATACACAATACAAAAATGCATAGAATTTTCCACAACATATTTACATGTATACAAACACATGTATTAAAATTGTTCTCGGGCTTTAGTCCGGGTTTTTGTGATGGTAATCAACATCTGTATACAATAATCTAGCTTATACGACCGTTCGTTAGCTTGACTATTAGTCTTCCTGCTTATATAGTAGCAACTGAGAGAATTTTAGTGTATATTATATTATTAGTTAGTGAACATTTGTATATGTATTGCTATGAACTCGCTTCCATACTGGGTACCGTCAAAATACAATTGATATTCGATTTACAATAAATGACTTCTGTCAGAAAACGAGCGTACGACCTACAGAAAAAATAACCGTATAGGTCGTTCAAAAACGAAATATTTTTTTCACGATTTTGCAACCAATGAAGTGAATGACACTGCATTGGTATGTCAAATGCAGCAGCGTGTCTTAATAATTTACGAAATGAAGACAGGATGATCAGATTTACAATTCGTGTTGGATAATGAGGGGATACTTCACAAAGCGTGGTAGAGCTGTCAAAATTCCACAAAAGTTATTACTCTCTGGATTATAGAGGTACAGCATAGAAATGGGCAAAGCTGTGATTGGTTGGATTTAAAAATCTTAACCTACTGTATTAATTTCGCTTTAAATAGCTATTTGATTTTAAATTGATTTATTAAACCCAACCTATCTTAACCTACTGTATAAATTTCATAACCTATTATAAAGGATATTGATTTAAAAAAGCTATTTCATTTAAATTATTTTATTAAACCCAACCTATCTTAACTTACTGTATTAATTTCATAACTTATTATACTATAGATTTACCATAGACTAGTCCTCATAAAAATTACCACGCTTTGTGAAGTATCCCCGATAATGACATATTACTGTGAAAACAAGATTTAAATGAATACCTAAATGAATAAATAAATGAATGCTGTGAGAACTCAAAAAATCAAAAGAGATTTTTCTCAAGACTGGGTGTTTGTGACGTTGTTCCCCTCTGTAATTGGGCCTCCGGGCCTGTGAGGTGGTTAAAAAAAAACATCGGAAATTTAAAATTAAGAGAGTTAAAATTTTATAATCCAGTAACGGAAATATTGTAAAATAGGTATTTTTTTTTTACGTACCTAGTTGTTAAAGAGACGCACTTTTCCTAAAGCCAGCAACTCGCCTAAAACCCATTTCTCTAGTTCTTCATTTTTTAACAGACCAGAATGCCCATTGACATAGGGGAACAACATCACAGACACCCAAGGTTTATTCTATAATTTATTTTTTGACCACCTTAACAAGCCAGGAGGCTCAATTCCTAAGGGGGACAATATCACAATACCCGAGTTAGAAAAAAAGTTCTTCATCAAGCTCTTTTTGACATTTATCTTATCTTATCTTACCTGGAATCGAACTCATGACCTTTGTATTGACAGTAGCGTAACGATCTATCTATTTGAATGTAAACTTCCTTAGTAAATATTAATTGTTGCAGTCATAAATTTTTCTGAATGATCTTCCAATACCACCATTTTTTTTTTTATATAACTGAAGAAAATCGTAATTAAAAATTGTTAGGTAATATAATTTTTTATGAAAAAATATTGAATACTAATTTTCCAATCGAACAGGCTATACACATGTAATTTCTGTGTGCCCCCGGAGACTAGAAGCGAAATCGAACAATACACCCGATCTCTTTTCTCATTACACACATTACCATAAAAGGAGTGAGACGGAGCATTTCATTCACTCCTCGTTCTCGGAACGTTCGTCTAATTTTTCATCATACTCGCTGTGACAGTTACAAATGTGTCCAAAACTGTCTCTCTTCTTTAATAATATTTTTTCTTTCCATTTCCCCTCCTCTCCTCACTTTGATCTAATCCTAGAGCCCATCCTCTTCTTCCCAGCTCCCTTTTGCTCTCTCAAATGTATATTTTAAAAAGCATGAACAAAAACAGACAAAAAATTATAGAAGCATTTTTAAAATATTTTTTAAGTTAATATTAGAGTGCATTAGTAGTTTATATTAGTATTTAATATTCTCTATATCGAGAAATAAAAATAATAAAAAATAAATAATAATAATGTTTTCTCACACTTTGAACAGCTCCCTATCTCTCTCTCTCTCCCCCTTATCCGAACCCAATGGTGCATAGGTGCATTGGTACACCAAGTGCAGTGAATATTGATCATTTGTTACCTACTTAAATATACTAAAATATTTCAATTTCGGGGCTGCTTTCAAATAGTCGAAAATAACTGCATCAGAAAGCAGGAAATACGTGCTGGAGTGGGATTCTAACCCGGAGTCTCCGAATCAACCACTAGAGTAGTGTATTAGTAGAGGTTGTCAAACCCGGTTCAATTAAATCTGTATTACGCGAAAGTTGTGTGAGACTTACTTCTGAGTATTCAGACGTTCTGGCGTTTCTTTTGATCATAATACCCAATTATTATATTCTTAATTTCTCTTTCCTTCCTGATTACTAAGGGAAAAATTAATAATAATAATCAATGCTTGGAAAAACTAGCGATAGATTAATGCTATGAACATACATAATATAAACATAAGTCAAAATACCGACTAAACCAGCATACAGAAAAAAAAATCTTTTTTGTTGTTTTTTAATTTCTCGAGAACGGAAGAATTTACAATACAAATTTTTGTTATGTTTATTTTGAAATACGTTTATCAAATTTCACATTATTATAGTGTCTTTATCTTAAAAAAGACATGAATATGTCGCCGCCAAGTATTTAAATACCCACTCAATGAAACGGCTAGACTGATAATGAAATGCCGGAATTCAATAACATGGCCAACGGACGCTTAGCCAACACGCTGAAAGCAACGTTTAACTAAAGGGCTGCAAAATTACAAATAAGTCGCTATTCGTAGCCGCCCGGATTGCAAGTATTTAGTAAAATCAATTTCGATAAAAATTATTGTGGATTTATTTTATCACGATTTATTTTTTTACGCCTGCTGAAACGTAAATATTTATTTTTTTAAAATTTTTATTTATTTGTTTTCTACATATATTATAAGGTTGAATTCCCGCTAAACTGCTAAACAGTTTAAAAGCAGGATAGATGACTACTAACGTTGCAGGTTGCAGTGGCAAAAATAGAGCTACCAATATGCCTAGCCATGTCATTGAATTCCGGCATTTCATTATCAGGGCCTAGCGATTCATTATTCAGCCTAGCCGTTTCATAATTGGCAATATTTAACTACTTTGCGGCCGACATATACATAGGGTAACAAAACTCGTAGTTATCTACAACACGAAAACTGGTGTAATCTACATCATATTTGGAGACGAATGTGTAATGTGACTTTTTATGAATCTGAGCTAAAAAAAATATTTTTTTCTTTCCCTTCTCTTCCATCTTCGTAAAAGCTTTTATAAGCACCGCAGATCAAGTAAAATTGCGAGAACTCTTAGTAGAATTCGCTTTTTGCAATTGTTTTTTTTATGGGTTGGAGTAATTTGACTAAATAAGTGATATTTTAATTTGTGTAAAAATTTCTCGAAAAAAAAATCAACTCAAAAGTTAAAAAAATTTCTCGAAAAAAAATCAACTCAAAATTTAAAAAAATATCTCTTCAAATATGATGTAGATTCACTGGTTTCCCGCTTGAACATCGAGTTTCGTTTCATGGTGTATATTATAGAGTGTAAAAATCGCGAAAGTTATGATATATTATTAAAATGGTATAATAGTGCTGTATCTAGTATTTTTCTCTTTTGTTAAATGAATAAAACATTGTTAAAATTTGCGTGAAAAACTGAATACACTTTATGTCTAAGCTATCTACGCAATTCACAAAGTGCCAATTAATCAGAAAAACTCCTTAGATAATGAAAATCATAAATTCAAAAATTGAAAAACCTTCGTCATTCGTTCACACTAAACCACGTGGGGATATAAATAATTCACGTGGCATTTTCGACATGTGTTTCTTATCTTAGCATATCACTCATTCCCACCTTTCTACACACTTAAGTGTATAAGTAATATCTTAAGTGTATACTTAAGTAGTCTTATGTATTCTGTACATATGTTTATATACTCGTCCTCCTACGCACTCAGTTTTTTTCTCTTAACAATTGCGTTGATTAGGGTCCTAATTAAGATGTCTGTCAATTATGGAAATTAAGTAGCTTAATTAAATGTTCCGTTGATGAAACAGGTATTTAAAGTTTCATATCATTTTAACGAGATCCATCTTTGTACATCTAAACATATCTTTATCTATTATCACACTATATATAATCATGCTTTCAGGCGGATTTCATCTGCAATTAAAATTATTCTCAATTATGTGAAACTAAAAATCCTTTTTGTTAACTTAATTCCGTCTGTTTACAAACGTTATGAATTTGCTTCTCTTACTTGAAATATTGAATCTATCAGAAATTCTTTAGGTTATTTTATAAGAACTGATAGACCATCAAAAGACCTTTTTTAGATCGTTCTATTTATGAAATCTAGCTGCCCTTTTAAGGTCCAAACTTTAAGGTCTAAAAAATTGGCCAGTCGGTTAACCATTGAGATAATATTTATCAATTACACAAAAGGTTCTTTTTGGGCTATTATGTTATTAAATCATTAAGTAATTTTTAGGCCACTTCTTGGAAACTGATGGTCCTTTATAAGTCACTTCATTTATGAAATCCAGCGGTCCTTTTAAGGTCCAAACTTTTGAATCGTTAACCATTGACGTAATGTTAAAAACATTACTGTCTGCAAGCAGTTGCGACTGATATACTCACATAAAAGTGCATGTAAACATTTTTGTTATTTAATATCCCCTCCTGGGACGGACCCAAAACCTTATTCGTCATTTCGGTCATTTCCCCTAAATAAACCACGTATGGGACGATTTCCGATTCGCCCTAGGAAGGGAGGCGGCAGGCGATACGGCGCACCCTACTTCAAGTCCCCGGGCAATTTTTCTCATAAACCTAACATGACAGATTCCTACAGAGATTGATTGCGACTGGAGGCTGGAGTTTGATTGAGGAACGTATTAGGTACTCGTATTAATCCATACTATAGAAAAAACGGTAAGGGAAATTGACTAGAAGATTCCCCACGTTTTCGGATGTTTTAGGGTACGACAGAATATGCATAAAAAATTAGTGGGTTATACCACTGTACATGCATACACATTTTTTTTCGTTATGTATATATATTTACTATACATTATTCAGTTTTACATATTATTATGTATACACATACTTATTAATACAATACACTCTTTAACTTCACTATTTCTTGTCCTGATAGGAACATTTTAGAAAAAGACTCACTTCAGTATAAAATAGGTTTATATTAATAGCATTTTTAGTGATTTCGTATTTTTATACGAGTTGGATACTGAGAAATACTTGCATTTGATATTTTACGCAAACCAAAAATTATCTTAAGGTAATCATTAATATTTATATCAAAGAACACCTTAAAATAAATTATGCCACCCAAGAAATCCCCAGTTTTAGGTATAAACGAGACGCAGAAAATCGTTCTTAGGTAGGTTTGAAATATTCAATGTATACTGTATATTTTTTCCTGGGATTATCATTACTATAGTTAAATCGTTTTTAAAAAAGCCATTATATACAAAATCACCTGTTCTCCATATTTATTTTACACTTATTTAATTATTATCAATTAGGAATTGGGGATAATGGTCGATAATGTCATCCGTGTGTTTTTTTTTTGTTTACTCTGAACATTACCCCCTGAAGTGCAATTTTATCGAAATCTAGAATTATAATAATCTAAAAATGTCAAATTACATAATATACTAATTTACCAATAGAAAGTAATTCCAAAACCTATTAAAATTTGGCACTATGTATACTTCTTCAGAATATTGGATTTTCCCCCCATCCATCCGAATGATATTGTAATGGAGTAGAGAATATCAAAGAAAGTCTATTTTTGTACCTTTTTGTTTAATACGTCGAAAAAACACAGAACTCCTTCTCACCCCCTCCCCATCTCACCCGTCCCTCCCCTCAAACCGTTCTTTTCTGGAGCTTAAAAGGAAAATACGTTATAGACAATAAGACGGGGAGGAAAAATTGCGACAGGCGAATTTTTTATCCGCCCGACGTTCGAAAAAACTTTTTTGAAATGATCTTGGAGAAGACTTCACTCGTAAAATCGGGTCTTGCAAAAAAAAAAAATATTTTTTTTTTTATTTCACTTAATAATAATGCGCTGGTATGTGATACCTTGGGCTGGGCGCTGAAGCGTAAGAATGATCAAATGATAGTAAAATTCATTCCACTTGCTCTTACCGTGCAGTGCCTTACGCATCATTGTGTGTGGATAAGCGAAAAACAGTAATACTACTGGTAGTTTTCGTCATTGCATTTGAGGTACTAAAATTTTAATGTCACGTAATCATATTTTAAAAGATCATCAAGAATCTTTTTTTTTTGTTAAACTAATAGAAAATAGAGATAGATTTGTAAAATTATTGGCATTTACTTCGTACAACATCGCTGTTTTTACTACGTACCTACCTTCTATTTTCTTCATTAAACAGCATTTAATAAGCACATATATGTATTTTAAAAAAATACGTAATATTTTTAGTGTCTCCTTCAAGCGAAAAAAAAACTTTATTATCAGCTGTTTTGATAACACCATGCTATCAATAATGTAGGTACCTAAACAAATGTATAAAAATTCTCTATCTTTGTAAAGTTTCATATTATCTCCAATTTTTTATTGAACTTATTTACCATAGTGGTTATCCCGTGAAGGGCTTCTCTCTCTGCTTATTATTTAGAGAGTGTTCTGGAGTCGGTACAAAAGTTTGGCGAGGTTGGATGATGGTTGCTTAAAGTGGAAATCTGCAGGGATTATAGCGCCCTGACTCCTCCTATCCCTCCGTACCCTATGTGCTCCTGGTATCAGATGTACCTATTCTGCCTACTATTTTGCTAACGTACCGTTAGTCGATAAATACCTAAATAGATTGAGAAATAAAGAAAAATGTCTACAAAACGCTACAAATCATTGATGAATTTTACAAGTATATATTTTACAAGTAAAATATAATTTTATAGAAGGTCGAATTATGAAACCTGCAAAGATTATTGCGCACAGACTTCACCTACCTCTTCGTAGTTTATGTGCCCCTGGTATGAGATATATTCTCAACTTCGATTTATTGATAAAAAATACAAAATGAAGTTTAATAAAACAATAATATGCTTAATTTTAGTGTTTTTTAGAATACTATTTTTTACCTTTACCGTTAACTAAAAATAAATTGCCTTGCTGCAATCAAACTTGGCGGTGTGCCTAATTAATATCTGATTATTTCAAATCGTACAAAAAGTTTTAAAAAACTGATTAAAACACAACACCAAATTAAAATTTACACACTACAACCCCCGAGGGTGCATCAGTGGCGGGGGTAAAGGTGGTAAGGGGGGTGAAAGTAGAGAGTGGGTGGGGTGAAAGAAGAAAGAAGAAAGGGGCTAATGGAAACTCCAGGGATTTCTCCGCGATGTCGTTTTCTCTGGAATCCAACGGAGGTGGGTCGGTTGTCTGGGAGCTCTATTCCAAAATCTTTTATTTGTTTCCGGTCCGTGTCCATTTTCGAGTTTGCAAGCCCTTTTTCCCAGGGAAGCGATTACAAATGTGATTTTCCACGATTGATATAAACAACAGGATTCTTAATATTCACTAATATGTAATAACGTATGTTAATATGGATATATGGTGAATGGTTACGTATACATGCATACATATTACTTCTTCTACTACATTCACTTATTCGCACCCAATGGTGCATAGGGTACCATTGGTACACTAAATGCAGGTAATCATGATCACTACTTGTTACTTTCATGTTTCTAAAATATTATTTAAATTTTCATACAGTAAAATTTAACTGTTTTTATTGTGACTAGAATTTCATTTGTAATCTCTACCTAGGACGCCATTACGACGAGAAAAATAAATAAAGTCTTTGAATACTGATAAATAAGTTATATAATGAAGTATTTTTAAAGACTTCTATGAAAAACAGCATGGATAAATAATAATGAAAGAAAAACAAAAATGTAAGGTTTAAAAAAAGGTAGATTACATTTAGCATTAAAAACAAGCAAGCTTAAAAAGACACCTTTTTAATAAATTTGCCGACAAAGAAATTTATTACTTTTTCATTGATTAACAACAATGAATAAATTAATATTTATTTGAAATAATTTTACGTACCTACAAATTGAAAATAAAAATGGGAATTATTAAAATATGACAATGACTGTTCCCATATAAAATATTTGATTTTTGATTAATAACCAAAATTATGTTTCTATCAACAATAAAATTTTAAGTTATTTAAATACAAAAACAATTCGTCTTCTCATAGTTAACGAGAACGAAGTTAAATCAATATCTTTCTACCAGGATTCCATGAACGTGTAGTGGTATGATGGCTCTTTTAGCATTGTCCGGCGAACTCCCATAGGAGAGTGTTATTAATGAGCCTGCCGCGTATTCTGAGGTTGATCGATTGTCGAGATACCGTATCTAGTCAAGCAACGGGTTTGTATGGTAACATAACGCAATGCCACGGAGCAAAAACACCGAACATCTAAGATGTTATCCTGGTAAGTGTAAGAGCCGATAGCGGCTTTGACGCTCGTTTGAAAACTTTTAAAAACATTTTTTTATTACTGTTACTGTATTAATTTATTATTTGACAGTATTTTTAATGCCTGACACGGTAAAAAGTAGTGTTAGTGATATTGTATACTATATTTTTAAGAAATTAAATGGTGTACCAATTCAGTGCTCTATGCACCATTGGAAAAGGAAAAAGGTAGTTCTGACTAAATGGGACCTAACTAATAAACGGACGTAACCAAATGTTTAAAACGAATAGTAATAAAATATTGTGTAAGCACTCACTTTGTATTATTCATTATTTATTTAAATGAAAACACATAAGTTAAGACCTAGATAGTACAAGAATGCCATAAACCGTGTGTCGAAAAGTTTTTTATAATAAAAACAAAGTGTCACTATGCATGCAAATAAACGTGTAACTTTCAATATAGGTAAAATCAAATATCCTAAAAACAAGACCTTTTTTTGCAGTTGCAGAAAAAATATTTATTTACGAATTAATTAATCGTTAATAAACCAATTTAAAAGTCTGACACACCGTGCTAGAGATATAGTAATCACAGGTTTTAAAAACAAACCCTGGTCATCTCACCCCATAAGCAACCCGTGAACCTTCGTTCCTCTGACAGTGTCGGATCCCAAACTTTTGAGTTATTAGTTTTAATTTCCGGCTAGGGTTGCTGTGGGTCGGTCTTGCCCCACCCTCATCCCCCGTTTCCTCATGTCCGGGGCAAACATGCAGCTATGATAAATGGCTTATTGATTTCTGTAAATTCAAATTCGTTCTAAGGGCAATGTCAAATATTACTACTACTATTACTCTCCGTTATCCGCATCCAAGGGTGCATAGGGCACTGCATGTACAAGTGCATTGAATCTTGATAATTTGTTACATGAATGCAAGATGAGCAGTATTACGCAGTGGAGCATATTGACATACTAGATCCCTCCAGGAGACCCTATCTTTCACTCTCCCCACTCTCGCTTCCTAAACGCATCCATCAGCTCCAGCGAGTGTATACAAAAGATTGTCATCAACAGTCTACCAGAACGGCGAGACAAAGAGGCAGTTCAAATTGAGTCTATCCTGAGACATTCGGAGTACATACCCAAATCAAGTCCACTTTGCGACTTCAGTTATTGGAGTTGCTGAACTTCAACGTTGGTTATGTAGTTGCTAACTAATTACTGGGATGCACTCATTCAATCTGAAATAAATCTCAAAACACCATATATTTCGCTTTTGCCCATATCCAATATGTGAAATCCATATTCTCCACATAGGGAGCGGATATGGTATGATGATGATGATGATGATTTTAATATCAGGGGTGCAATGATTACACTAACATTTCAAAAATAAGGTGTCGTGATTTATTTCAATTTTCCATATTCGTAGACGAAATGAAAGATGACGTGTCTCCCAGCCACCCCTGCGAGTCGGGGGTCCTTTCAGCAAAATAAAAAATTACCCCCTCCGTAATTTCAGACCCCTCCCTCCTCCCGCCCCCGTGTCTGAAAGTCACGTGACATAAATCTACGTTAGCCAGTGAAAAAGATATGTCCAGTGTATTTAACACTGATGTGCAAGCGACTTTTTTTTGTCACTTTGTCTCTCACCCGTGTTCCGCCATAGCGAGCAGTCACAACACGATGCTCGATGGAAGGTAAAAGGGCACTTTTTACCTTTTGAATATGTACGTGATAGGTAGTACATATTCATACAATTTTTTTTTTTATCAAACTACTTTTTTTTGCTTAATGCAATACTGGTCCTACTCGTGGTGTAGCGGTAGGGTGTTGGGCTGCCATGCATGAGGTCGCGGATTCGATTTCCAAGGGGGGTGAAATATGCATTTATTTAAATGTGATTTTCACATTAAAATATTTCATATGTGAAACCTTGGACTGGCGCTGAAGCGCAAGACTGATCATCTTGCCTTGATCAAGCTTCACTGCATTTTGTGTACTTATCGAATTAATAGAAATTTAAAAAATACTTGATCGTGGTCACGGAAAAGTTGGAATAATCGACGCGCGTGTATGGGAAGATATTATAAATGTGGAGGAAGCAAGGGAAGTGTACCAGGACAGAGTGATGTGGCGTTATGTCCTTTCTGCCTACCCCTTCAGGGAAACCCCTTCATGGTTAGATAGTCAATTATTATGCTCGAATGTATTGATAATATATTTTGATATTTGCATTTATTTAAAAACATTTCGTTCATTAAAAAACAATAAACCTTTGGCACAGGAATAGTATCGTTAAGAAACTTTTGTACTTGAAAAGTGGTTACGCATTAATCCTTCTACAAAGAGAGTTCATTCCAAAGGCTGGAACTTTTCTTTTATGGTAACATTTCCACAAAAAGTTCACCTCTAATCACGAATCCAAAGCTGTGGATCTGACAAGTGGAAACGTAGAAAAGAGGGAGTCTGCAGAAGGGGCTGTCTCCCTCCCTCTCGTGGGGGAGGGATGGGGAGAAAAAGTGAAGCTTTTTGTTTGCTTTTCACATTTTTCACGCGATAAATCATTTTTTTCCACAAGTTTAAGGCAGGGTTTCGCTAGTGTTTATGCTGTGCTCGTGTCGTTAATTTGAGTGCGCGATATGAAATTTTAGCAATTTAAAGAATCGCTGATGCTTTTTAGCGAAATTAGCCATGTTTTGTTAGGGGATACAACACACGGTGTTCAGGAAGAGTTATGTTGTCAACATTAACTTCTACAAGATAAAATACTTTATAAAAATATGGCTTTGTGTCGTAAAAAGTGTTTTGTTTTGTAATGAAATGACACCGTTTATTCGAATCTCACTCCACGACAACTTGTTTCCTGCTTTCCAACACAGCTCTTTCCGACTATTTGAAAGCACCAACTAAATTGAAACATTGGCGGCCTCCGTAGCGTAATTGGACTCACGAAGGTTCCGGGTTCGATTCCCGGTGAAACTCAAAAAAAAACAAAAAGTGATTTTTCTCAAGCCTGGGTGTTTGTGCCGTTTTTCCCCTCTGTAATTGGGCCTCCTAGCCTGTTGAGGTGGTTAAAAATAAATTAAATAAAAAATTAAAGTATATCATAAGGACTCAAATGTTTCTTTTCTAAAATTTTTTTTTTCAATATTTATATATAAATTGCCCTTTGTGTGTCCTTGAATAAAGCTGTCCTAATAAAACTAATCCACACAAAATTTTTTAAATCCAAGCAATTTTTAGAGTTTTATAGAATATTACTTATTATTGATATCTCAACAGCATATTGTAGGTAAGGAGAGAGACAGAGAAACTCTGGAAACGAATGTGGGTTATCTAGGCGTTTACAGGGCAAAAACCTGTCATTGGCTGGGTTAGTGGCCACTATGTATTATAACATTCCCCATTCCGCCCATCATCATCTCAACCAGAGACGAATTTTTGGAAGGGACTTGGATAATATGTATGATTTGTTTGTATTTGATATCCACAAGCGTTTGGTTTTCGACAGATTTTAAATAAGTATTTTAAATATTGGGGAATTTTGTGACAATGTCATGACAAGGTCATAAGCCCTGTAACGCCTAGATAACCCAATTCGTTTCCAGGTCATAAGCTCTGTGAAATCAATAAATTATCCATCAGCCCAGCTTATAATCCAGTTCTTGTCTACTGTTGAGATGACAAAATGTTGTTGTTAGAAATATTACTATTTGAATAACTTGTTGACTTGCAAAATCATTACCCATTTTTACAACGTTGCATTGATTCAAATTAAAAATATTGATACTCATTAATCAACTTTTAGATACGTAAAATACTACTATATCAACGCCGAACAATTTATACTTAAAATAATGAATACGAGCCTAGACAAATTATTTCGCTAACGCTGTAAACAAAAATCCAAATATAAATAATCATTTGATAAGATTTTCCCGTGTGCTAAGTGGGGTCACGACTTTCGTGTCTTCCAGTACTTTATTATCAAATCGGGGTAATATTTTTATACCGCTATTTGGCGTCGTACGAATATCCGTTATTAATCTCCACCGGTACTGGTTGGCCGGCAAAATATGACGCATCGTTTTGGGAAAAAAATTACTCGTCATTGTCACGTGTCATAACTGCGTCATTTAGCCGACACGAATATCCTTTAGTAAAGATGTAATGAATACCACGGACAAATGTCTTTGTACTCTGTAAACAAATGTCCGGTATTCAAGGTTTAGAAAATATTTCCACGCGTCTGCGTCCGTCTCCGAGCGACTGTTTTGTCGGATGACGTTAGTAAATCTGCCGGGGAAGAGTGGACAATAGGCGTAAATGGGATTTTATTAATTGCTTAAATTGTTACGTTCACATGAATTAATCAAGCATAAAGTTAGCATACATCAACCACTTTCGTAGGTTAAGCATTATATATAAATTGGGTCTTAGATAGAACCTCTAAAATTGTTTTATACGTAGATCATAAAATTAGACAATTAGTAGATTAAAGTACCTACCTCGTTATCTTTACTTACCTAAAACTATCAGTGTTTCGTTTTTTATTTTGAAAAATCTAAATTTTTAATGCTCATTATTCAGTGTATCTACATAAATAATAAATATATGATATTATTTTATTAAATAAGTACATTTTTTTTTTTTAAATTCATTCAGTGCTCTTATAATATCTATAGAAAAAACATTTAAATTAAATATATCTATTCCAATAACATTAATAAATTCCAAAAAATAATAGATGAATATGGATAGGTATGGTTTGTTTATGTAGTTAGAAAAATAACTATGTAGGTAAATAGCTACCTAATATGCAAAAAGATACCGAATATAATTTATAGTAATTTCAATTATAGTTTCTGAAACGAAGTAGGGAACTGTATAAGCAACCTCCGTTGCCTCACCTCTGCGTAAAGGAACACACGTAGGTGAGGTGAGGTGAGGCAACCGACGCAGCAACCCTTGGTATCAACTGTCATTCGGCGAAGGTGTTTCAGCTGGCAAGGTCATATACTACGTTTGCCTACCGAGAGCCTTAACCATGCTTGCCTATTTTACAAAGCATCAGATTCTCGACGTCCTGGACGCCCATTGTTGGCAGTCGGCAGTTTACGTCAGAGCTGCAGGACATGGGCCTGACTTGGGAAGATGCGAAACTGGCGACCAATCACTTGGTTTGTGGAATCCATATGCTCCACTTAAGAAACGGATATGGTATGATGATGATGAAAAAGAAAACAGCAAGGGTCGAAAGAAATCATAACGATTTATACTTTTTATTTAAGAAATTATTTTAAATGTTAGGTATTTAATAAACATAACAAAAACAATCGAGTTTGAAGTACCTACCTGTAATATTTCTTAAGCCCGCTATATATGGGACAGTTTACTACACAGTTTTCTGTGCAGTCTGAAAACGGTCCCGTATAAAGCTAAAACTGCATGAAAAACTGTGTGCTAGTGTCAGATTTAAGCTGACATGACAGTCGATGTTTTTTATGTAAACGTTTAAATAGACATTGGTTTATTGTATGCTTTTAAATACGTAAAAAACCAATAACATATTTACATTATTAGCTAAATATACAATTTCCTGAGAGCAAACATACGATAATAACTTACAATCGCGTTTCAAAAATACACATATTTAGCGTGTCTTTTGACAGAAGTTTGACCGACTGCACAGTTTTCTGAACAAGAAACTGTGTAGTTTTCTGAACAAGAAACTGTCCGTGGATACCTACATTCGGTGCCTATATATATAATATTTATGTATATAGAGTATTTTCAACGCAACTCTTTAACCCTGGATACCTAACGTTCGTAGATACCCCATTAAACCTAACCATTCGTCGATTCGACGAACTGTTTTTCGACTAGGATATTTTTAACTTAATATTTGTTGGACCCATATACGAGGCAAATTGATAAAATTGTTTTAAAAATATTTATTCTTTTCAACAATTTTTAGTGGGGCGCTGGTTTTGGAAACCCAAAAATTATAAGTTTGTTTGTACCTAACCATAATTCGAAATGACGAGTAAATTCGTAATATCTTGAAGAACTGTGTACTTACATACATTACATCATGGTCCTGCTTCTCAAGAGACCGTGGCGAGTACTGAGTTGACATGCAACAATAGGATCATCGGCGTGAAGAGCAAAAAGATACAACGTATTCGTTATTCAGTATTCGTCAGTTCGACGAAGGTTAGGTGTCGAGGGTTAAAATAGGTAGGTACTTCCCGATGAGTGGGTAGGCACCTACCTAGGTATACATAAATTATTTGAATATTTATATTTAGTAATAGAAACATTTGGAATAATAATATTACCATCTGCCAATTCCCGGCAATTAATTCAGATCGGAAGCAATGACATAGACGAATTATTCAAGATTCGTTTAAAAATTCATTATAATACAATATCCAAATAAAGAAATCTAGGGGTTAAGAGGTTAGTCTTGGGAGTCATATAAATATGGTAGTCGGGCTTGAAAATTTGTTTTTATAGATTTAAAACTTAAGAAAAAAGAAGTGTTCCGGTAGATAAGATATTGTAATTTAATTTATTAAATAAGATATAGTAAAAAAAACATTTTTAGTTCAGCTTACGTATGGCACTTTTTAAAAGTGTTATTTTAAAAAATACCTAAATAGAATTAAACGGATAGGTGGAGAGAGTGTAGACTTTTGACATTTGCAGAGCTTTTTTACTTGTGATAAGCTGTTTTGATGTGCTTAAAAAAATTGAGATGGGTACTTTTTGTATTAAAAAAATCATTTTAAATCTTTAAATCCCTTTGAATGCTGTTGGGCACTATGTTGTTCTTGTTCATTTATTTGTTTTCAATGTTGTCCATACAATAAAATTCCTAATAAATTTACAATAAGTAATTCAATAAAGACCATGGATGTTAAATAAATGTATTATAAAGGGGATACGGTGTAAGCATTTTTATGGTACCTACTTGTAAAAGTTTTAAGTAAAAGCTGGTAGATCCCCAACCAATCAGAAAAATATTTCTTGTATTATTCCAACTGTTGCTTTAGGGACATAGCGTTGTACTTGTATTCAAGCTTTTGTAAAAAAAATTATTATAGGGCTACTCCTTACACTTTTATCTTCCTTGATAAATACTTAACATTAAAGCAGCGTCATTGTTGATTGCGAGCGTTAAATTAAGCACTATAGCCGAAATTATTTTTGTTAATTTTTTTCGCCAACGCCAACGTCGAATTTCACGTCGAAATCGTGATTAGCGGTTAAGCGTAAGATTGATCAGATTGCCTTCATGTAACAAACGATCAACATTCGCTGCATTTGGTGTACCAGAGCGGTGCCATATGCACCATTGGGTGCGATTAAGGAAAAGCAGTAGTAATAGTAGGTACCTAGTATTTTTTCAACATTATTTTGTAAAATACCCTTTATTTTATTTATTTATTTAAAGTAAAACCAACAGTCAAATAATCATTATAATAAACATTAAAAGAATACAGAGTAGACCAATTAGAAGTTTTCACAGGTTTTTAAATTATTCAATACGAAAAAAAGTTAATAAGAAAGCTATAGTCCTTAAAATATAGCTTGATTAGAATGACAGTTCGTCACGTTAGAATCTGTATGAATTAAGTCTGATACGATTGTATGGGACTTGGTTCAAACAAATACTACCATGAAATGACGTCTCACGAGTGATTTAGTACATTAATAAACAAAAAAACCATTAGTATCTGGAATGCTACACATATCAATCAAAATATAAATGTATATATTACTTATATAAAATCAGCTTTGAAACTATTTAAAATTTTAAAAAATAAATAGTTTGACAGCTGTCATTCTAATCAAGCTATATTTAACAGACTTTATAGTGCTTGCAGTATCTACGTAAATAAATTTACCAGCGTTTTTACTTTTGACGGGGGGTATTCACGACTGGGCTCTTAACCCCGACCGAAGCGGTATTTCCGCTTCGAGAAAATAAAATTAAGACAACATGGCCATTTAATCAAGATGAAACACAAAACTGGTTTCGGGACAAAAAACGTGACGTGGGACGGTACAGGGGGACGAGTCTAGGCGGGAAAAAAATTAAAATGGCTGCCATCCCTTTACAAGATTGCCCAACAAGAGAGCCTTTTGAACAACAGGTATTCCTGCTCGGCGGACTCATGCTGTGAGTGCCCTCCCCTTTACACAGATTATCTTCAAATGTATTGGTGCACAATACAACTATATACATGCATAGGTTTTAACCAAAGCGAGAAGTATTTCAATTCCTTGGTGAGAGGAAACTACTGTAGTAACTAATATTTAATTAATTTTTGGGCCCGGTTTAAAAAAAAATACAATTATCAAACTGCTGGTTAATTTAAAAATTCTTGATAAAAGATACTACCCCAAGGAGCTCTGGCGTGTTTTCTGGGCTTTGTGTCGCAATTTATAAAACTTCAAAATGCTTTTTAATTGCATAAGTACACCTACCTACCTAGAAAACCTAAGATATTTGATACCTGTGAAATTTATAACGTTGTATTTCTTTGACTAAAAAGTATTAGGTATATTATACGAACAGAACAGTTAGATAAAAATACCTAATGCACTAATATAAAAAACATTTTTATTCATTTACATTTTTAATACCTTAGAATCCCTTTACAAAACTTCGTTTATGGATAAAATCGAATCATTTTTACCATATTTTTTTCCTCGCGTATTTTTATAAAGATAAATGTATTGTACTAAAAACTTTATACCGGTCACATTATTTTAATTTCTTGCAATTAATATCGTAAGTCCATTTAATGGGATTACAAATGTGGCACAGTTGACGGTCCAATTTATTTACATTGATCACAATATTTCGTTACTTGGTTTTGCCGGTAAGTTCAAAAGAATAAAATAAAATAATATATGGGTTTAGGTAGTTTCTCGTAGCGTACCTACCTATGTGTATTTATGAATATGTAATAACTAGGTGTCTTAGAAGAATTTTGTTTTGACTTTGTAAGGCACACAGGGGTGAGGCAACGGACACAGCAACCCTTGGTATCTACTGTCATCCGGCGAAGGCGTTTCGGCTGGCTAGGCCATATACTACCTATGCCTCCCGAGAGCCTTAACCATGCTTGCCTATTTTACAAGGCATCAGGTTCTCGGCGTCCCGGTCGTCCACTGTTGACAATTCGTCGGCAGTTTGCGTCAGAGCTGCGGGACGTGGACTTGGCTTGGGAGGATGCACGGGAGCTGGCGGCCGATCGCTTGGCCTGGAGGCAGTTTGTGGGTTCCATATGCTCCACATAGGGAGCGGATATGGTATGATGATGGTGATGAATAACTAGAGTAAACTATCTTCAACGAACGCGTCTTATGTCTATTTGTTATTAATAGGTATTTTACCCTAGTAAGGAGGATAAGGTTCTTAATTCATTTATAAATATTTAAAATATATTACAGACCTTCACAAAGATAAAATATCGACATGCAGATTAGACAAATGCTTCACTGAGCCACCACTAAGGGTTACTGATTTATTAAGTTAATAGTTTAAAACTGGATGTAGATTTTTTATTTTTGTGAATCTGCTATGGTGAAGATGTGTAGTGGTTTAGTTGTTTTTTTCATGATGAAGACACCGAAACCGGTAGACATAGAAAAGTCGATGTTTGATTTACACAAGTTTTTATTAACATAATGTTGGACCACAAAGTTAATGCTTTGGTTATTAATTATATTGAATTTCATTATTTTTACAATCCCTGTAACTTCTTGACTGGAATTCGATGAAACGGTATCAGCCTATCCAAGTAGGCGTTGATCTTTCGCCAATCATTTATCACAGATTCCTCAGCATTACTCATTGCCTGGGGCGGGGGTGGGTGGAGGACGGGATGAATGAAGGGATGATTGGGGGTGGCGGGATGAAGGGATGATTGGGTGATGAGGAGCAACTAGCGGACTACACTTGATTGATCACACCACGAGCCTTGGACTAGAAATACGCATTAAATACAATTATGTCAGTTGGATTGGTAAGATTTAAATGTGTATTTTATATTTTAAAAATCTACTTAAAATATTAATGAAAAAGTAAGTATATTTTAAATATAAAAGTTTTGGGTTCCTATACATTTAAATTTTACTTAAAATAGGTTAATTATAAAAATTCCGACGTAATTTTTAAATATGAATATTAGTGAATATTAGGCATAAAATAATCAAGAAAATTATTAATGTAGGCATCTACCTGCATAAATAAATAGGGTTGAAATTATTTTATAGTTTTTTAGTAAATTCAATACACTATATGCCTACCCTGCATCTGCCATTCTCAACGAACAAAGCAAACGTATCTGTTGGTATAAAAATCGTCATGTACCTACCGACATATTTTAATTTATCGTTTATCAGAATTAAAAAAAAAAAATACAAATATAAAATTACCATTTGGTTATAAGGTAAAATTAAGATTACCAAAAAACACATAAGTTATATTCACTTAATTTCTTTGAATGTAAACCATAACCACCGCCGCCTCACGTAACAATTTTTTGAAATTAGACCACTAACAGAATTTTCGTAATCAAAGTCCCTGAAACATTTTTATCTTTAAATATAACTTAAAAGATGGCGTGTCCATCATCCCCTAAGCCCTGTAGCGCCCTCAGCCCCTTTCTACAACCCCCCTCTATTGTTCCACATTTCCATCACCACAAACCCCCAGGGGTGGGATGCGCCCCCTAATAATCCCCCCTCCTACCCCCTTTTTGGTTTTCAACACAATTCTCCCCCTGAATAAAAGTTTGTCCATGGCGCGATTTTTGGATTTGAAACTGGGTAACAGATGTGAAATTATGTTGATGAAAACGTATTAAAACATACCAAAAATTTTCCCATCAGAAGTGTAAAGGCTTGTTTTTTAAATCAAAATAGAAACCTTTTCAATCTTACAAATCTACAAACTGGTTTACCTGTTTCAATCATTTTAAATAAACTTTCGGACGTTTAAGTTTTTGTAAAATATTTAAGAATAAAATTGTGGCTTACATTTTTAGAAATATAATTTTATGCGAATCCTCATTTCAATCAATTAATTTCAGAAATTTATTTTGATATCGTATTTATTTTAAAAATTCATAAACTAATATATTAACTAGTATATAAGTACTGGTGTGATTTGAAAATCGCATTAACAAAATGCATCAAGATTAATCTTATCTTTTTTGTTTTATAAGAATGTGTTCACAAAATTTTTAATAAGATAAAAACAAGAAACGAGTTTGTAGATATTTATAGTTATCTACGTCCAAAATGTGTAGAAAAACGACTTAAATAATTAATTAATACGTGAATGTTAGAGTAATGTTTTACATTTTTGCATGTAAATTAATCTTTACACTTAAGATGTTAACCACCGCCATATTTACATATCATTCCACCAGTTTTAAACAATTTATCATGGTCACCCGTTCACATCTTTGTTTATTCAATTAAACATAATAATTAATCCACAGTTTACAGCGATGTGACCTGCGAATATGAGCAATGTTCTACTAGTACAAAAAGATAGGGTGCATCCCCTTCGTTCATCCCCTTGTCCAATGGAAGGGTTAAGGACTAGAATAGGGTGCCCTTAATATAATTAATGACCTCGGGACAGCGGAGTCACCTATTGTACGATACGCAGTGAAGGGGACACTTTAAACATGCACTTGCACGTTATTATTATACCGACATCTTTTATGTAGGTACCTATCTACATACTAGGTATCTTATACAAATACTTGTATTTACCTCAAATGAATAACACTTTAATATATAATAGGTATATTATTTTCTGCATTAATTCTATTTAAAAAAACCTACTATTTTTTCATGAAAAAATACAGATTTAAATGACAGGTTCTTGTAATATATATATGTTAACATGGTGGAAAAAACTGACTTATATAAAATCTACAATTCTAATAATATATATATTTTTTAGCGAAAGCCGTGGGTATGTATAATATTTAAAAATGGGTTAGATACATGATTCCAGTACTTGTTTTTCGTATTTTAAAACAAAATACCTATGAAGGTAGTTAATCATACAATGTTGACCAAAAAATCATATTCACCAAAAACAATAATTCACCCCCTAACGTATTTATTTAATTACTGACACTGCAACAGAAAAATAAGGTCTGAAAACGAATATATATATATATGTATATATATCTGTGTATGATTTATATTTGCCTTAAATATTAGTAGGTACCTACACATTAAAAATGTTATGAATGAATACCGAATTATAAAAAAATATCCCGTAATTTCTCAAAAATAATAATAATAATTTATGTAAACGATTTTAATCATTCATAACCGCAAGCATGTTTGAAAAATTGCAATAGATTTAAATAATTGTTTCTTTATTGTTTCAACGCGTGATATTTTTAATTAGGTAAGAAAATTAAGCTTCAAATTAAAATCTCATTACGTAAATATTTAATTTGCTACGAAGAATAATGTGGCATTCATTTTGGTAATGGCTACTTCCACATTAAGTATATCAATCACTTAAGATTATATCTATTTAGATCAGGAATTTAGACAATTCAAGTTCAATCATTCTATAACGAGATTTAAGACCATATCCGACTTTGGTCATGCCTCGCCCTCCCACACCCACATATCTCGATCGAACCTGCGCGGTCACTTTCCGTTACGACTCGCCCTGCCCCGCTACACGCACCGCCTTGGTTTTAACCTACCTCCACACAATCTTGTACAGCCACTATTCCTTGATCTTTACATCAAACAATGTGACATATACTACACCGGTTCTTAAATATTTATTGGAACCTTGCCTTTACTGTAAGTACCTCCCTACTTGGCGGCCGATTACTTGCACTGAGATTGTTTATGGAATCCCCTAAGCTGCCTCAAGCAGAGGCAAATAAGGGATAAACAAGGATGTAAGAATATGAGCGGTCTTTTTTTATTTTTATTTATCTGACTAGATAATACTAAACAATTCACGCACAAATATCCCTTCGAGTTTTTAATGTGGTTACTTACCGCACTACGCCTACCAGCTTAACACGCACAGCACACGCCTCTTTTCGAAAAGAACTCAAAACAAACTGAATTAAGATATTGTAAAAATGTGCATTGCAAATAATTATCCCTTACCGTTGAAATGTATCACATCACTGACCTGAGTAATTTGAACCTTAAAATGAAAAGAACTTTGATACTTATAAGCAACCGGAATTGTAAAGGGTTGAAAATCGTCGCTGATCACCTTTAATTTATTGTTTGCAGAAATATTTGCAATACTTGGTCAGAAAGGGTGAAACAATGGTCAAGAATACAGAAATGAATAACAATAGTTAGTGAAGCACAGGGGCACAAGACATTCCTTTATTGGTTGGTCAATTCTGGTACCCTGGACCGGCGCGCACCGTAGAATGCGGGTGGGACGAACGGGCATGAACCGCCTCACCATCTTGCAGCCCTCTCCCAAGTCCCTTTGCTTGTCGTGCTTGGGAGGGATTTGAAAACTTTTGCGTGGACAGACCACGGTCCTGCTGTGGGCTTTGTGTTGCCGACGTTTCGGAGCAGACTGCAGTGTCCATCTTCAGGGCTGATGTATGAGTATAGTCTTATGTGTATTTATAAAATAACAAATAAGAAAATTATGAAACACCCTGATTTGAGAAAAATTGCTTTTTATTTTTGAACTTCCCTCCGTATTGACAGTTCAAATGCTTAGGAATTACACAACGGAAGTCCAAATAAGTTAGGTCACTTAAAATTGTTATTTTTAAAATTCTAACGCTTATCTCCGTAGATTGGCAGTCTGTATATACCTACAAAAGTAGTCTTACAAACTTCACAATTACAATAGTTTTAAAAAGAAATATCCATCTTACATATTACTACCTACTACTCTCCCTCATACGCACCCAATGGTGCATAGGGCACTACATTAGTACACCGGTGCCGTGAATCTTGATATTTTTTTTATATGAAGGCAAGATGAACAGTCTCACGCTTCCGCGCCAGTCCAAAGCATCACATATGAAATATTTTTATATGAAAATCATATTCAAATAAATGTTGTACTGACCCCCTTCGGGAATCAAACCCACGGCCTCATGCATGGCACACCAACGTGCTAACCACTACACTACGAGTCGGAAAAACATACACATAGGTATATTGTAAGATACTATGCCTAAACGTTATTATGATATTTTGATTCACATAAAATTCACATAGGATTCAAATAAAAAAGTTATGCAGAAAAAGCAGTAATGATGGCAAATGTATTTTTTTTGCCATCAGTATCATACGAAAGCAATGATTTGAAACAATTTTCCTTTTGCGCTGAATAACATCATTATCAAAACTTAAAGTCTTCATAGAAAAAAAGTCATAAATGGACCATACAAAAAAGTTTCTCTCTCATATTTGTAGAAACATTTAAACGCCTTTGATATTTTTTACAGTTACGCTTTTTACGTGTGTTTTTTCGATATGTGCCTTTTTGTTTTTAAATTCTTTTATCCCTGGGCGTTGCTGATGATTATAGTCTAAATTTTTGGATAACAATCGCGTGGATTTCCTCTCGAAGTTCTGGTACGAAGAAAAAACCACAGTATCAAAAACCGTTTATTATGCGGTGGAACAGTGGGTATAAGGTTTCGTATCTCAATTCGGAGGGTGAGATAATTACGGAATATTATATTGATTTTAAATTTTAGAATTATGGAAGTTTATAACTTAAATCCTTTTGCAAGGTTTTAGTTTACGCTTTCTAAGTATTTTTATTCACGCACAACATTTTGAATGTTTTGGGATTTTAGCCATAACGTCTTACATCATTTATCATTGATCTCAATAGAGATACCCATAATTTGATTTTTATATCTCTACAGAGATAAAGTGGATTTTTTTCATAATCGGGAATATGGATTTTCAAGCGTTTACGGGTTTGTTTGTCATTGGCTGGGTTAAGTGGCAATACTACGATATTAGTTCATTAATTAATTACAACTGGATATATTCCTTCCCAGAGCTTCTATGCCCTAAAGGTTAAAAAATAAGTTTTTTACATACAAACACTTAAGTCTCAAGATGGTGGTTAAAAATAAGCTTCTAATTAATTAAGAGTTTACAAAGTTTTGATGAAAAAACGTGTCGGTCTTTCTATCTATCAAGAGACGCATGTTTAGTTTTTACTTTGATTTAAACATTTTTTTTATTTAAAATTAAAAAATAATCCAAAATGGGCTTAGATCTGTCCGGTCCCGTCTCTTAGATATACCGCCTCTTATAAAAAGTTTATCTTCAGCCCGCTTCGTAGACTTAAATAACGAAGTAACAGCATATAAATGTGACTGGTACAAGCGTAGGTATATCGTTAGCTTAGAATGAAAACTTGTTATCTGCATAAGAACGAACTATGCATAATGTAATAAAAAACACTATGAAAAATCAAATGTTACTACTGAATCGGAAGAATTTAATTCCCTTCGTAGAATTTATAAGGATTAGGTACAAATACTCCCAATAGGTTTTTTTAAATATCAACTTACTAACAATCACGATATTTCTCTGAAAGGGTAAGCAGAGAGGATAGAACACCACACCACTCTGACCTAGCACACTTTCCTTGCTTCATTGCACATCAGCACGCACGCCGATTTTCACGTGACCACGGTAAAGGATTTTCGTACTTGATCATGCCATGTCTTTCTCGGTCTTTCTCAACTTCTACGCTCAGGCATACTCGCTTCATATAGCTGTTCGATACCGCTTATGTATTCACGTTACATTGTAGTTAGTATAATCCTAACGGCTGGCCTACGCATTCCATATGGGAAGCGGTCCGGCTGTTATATGAAAATAGTAGGTATCTACAATAGACGACAAAATGCGTCAAGTGCAAATAAGGTAAAAGATATTTTTAAAATTTTTCTTTTTTATATATCTTCGCTTTATTTAGAAAACAAACACATCACACATTTTATAACAATTAATAGTAAAGAGAAATATGTAACATATTTATATAAAAATAAGCTTACTCTGCCTAAAAGAGAAAAACTTCCACGAGTTACTTGTAATAATTATTAGGAGGGGGAGCATTTAAAGATGATCTGTTTTTTTATTACAAAATGTAAGAAATTATTATTATAAGAACCGAGTTGTGGTCTAGTGGTAGATTCGAGGACTCCGGATTAGAATCTCTAGGTTCGAACCCCACTCCAGCACAACTTGTTTCCTGCTTTCTAGCACAGTTATTTCCGACTATTTGAAAGCAGTCCCGAAACTGAAATATTTGAGTACATCATAAGAATTCGAATGTTTCTTTTTTTTTTAAATAAAAAAAATAAATTATTACATATATGTATACTTTTTATATTTTCTAGGTAAAAAGTAGTAGTCCACCTCGTGGAGTAGCGGTAGTTCGTTGGACTGGCATGCATGAGGCGCGGGTTCGATTCCCGACGCGACGGAGTCAATATGATATTAATAAAATATTTATTTCAATGTGTTTTTATCTTTTTTTTCATCAATGTCGCATCATCGCTGATATTTCTAATGTTTCTTAAACCGATCACATCCACCAATGACCTAATCTAGTCAAATTTAATTTTAGGATTTTTGGGAAATTTGTATTGTTAGTTTTATTTAGATGTTGCATACATAAATTAACGGCGCTTTTGAGCAATTTTATGATTATTTTTTTTCGAAAAAGAATTCACTTGGAGGGGCGTTTCCATGCAAATTTTCTAAAAATATATGCTTTCTTGGGTTAATTTCACACCACTTATTATCAAATTCCACTGTCCAAAGACTCCGGCGTACACTCACACTTTGAAACGTGTGACGTAGATGTCTAGTGATGACGTAGTGGGTCATTAGTTGTCACTAGGCACGGTAGTGTTTTTCAAATATGAAATGCCACTTCTCTGAAATTCTTTTTCGAAGATAGCCACAAATGAATTTATTTAAGTAGGTACTATTGACATATATCAGCCATCTATTGAGATCTTTGCCAAGCCTTTTTAGCAGAAATTATTTTTATAAACAACATTTTGAGTGTGTCCAATTACTTGCAATCATAATCATAAAGGTTTCTGCTAAAATGCTTAGCAATTTTCTCAATGGATGACAGAGCGGTGCGCCATTTTACTGTATATTGGCAGATATGGATCTCAAAGGTTCAGTTTAACCGCAACACCCATGAGTATAACACCAGAATTAAAAATAATTTAAACACAATCAATAGATTTAAGACATGTACTCAGAACAGCATAATGTACAAAGGATACAAAAGGTATAATGAACTACCGGAGACCGTCAAACAAATAAACGGATTAAATGAATTCAGAAGAATTCATAAGTAAGATACTAATGCTATAATAAATATTTATGTAATATATTAGCTGTAAGAATTTTTTATTTTTATAGCTAAATAAAAATGTACAAACAAACAAATACTAGGTGAAATGGAGAATGTTGTAATACATCAAGTGGCCACTTAACCCAGCCAATGACAGGTCCTAAGCCCTGTAAACGCCAAATATCCATATTCCCTTTCAAATTTCTCGTCTCTGTTGAGATGTCAAATTGAAATTATTTTTATTGAATTAGAAAAAAATGACTTAGCGCCTTTTTCCTAAGCGGTGAACAGATAGATATACACATTATACAGGGTGTGTATAAATTGTACAATAGTCTCTTTCATAAATCTCATATCGGAAGCATGACAGCACTTACTTGTGTTGAAATAAAAAGGTTACTTCGTCTGGTCCGCTTCGCATGAAGCTCGGTGCTAATAACGGCAACTCAAGGTACAGTAGAGCCGCTGTATTCTGGTCTCAGACTGCAATACTTCAAGGACGTTCGTATAGTTAATCTGTATGTTGCTACAATAATTACCCTTGTTCATAATTTAAATAGGTATAAGCTCTATCTCCCCGACAAAACAATCTCATAAAATGAATGTTTATCTTTTCTAAACTGAGGGTTGGTTGGAAGATATTGCTACGTAGTAATAAGCCCGCCTATGATCGTAATTTGTTAAATACCTATTAAATAAACATTTTAGTTTTCATGATATTTTAGCCAAAATGGAAAAGTGGGAAATGAATTTAGATTGCCCTCACAATTTGGCGGCAAGAAATTTGTACAGGTTAAAATGTCTCTCGTCATTGTCCGATAGCGTTCGGCAGAGTTCGGTAGATCTTGCTTCGTTCCGCGTCGTACGCGTGACGTATTTCTTCCGCCACAATATAACCAAATATTTCAATTTCTCTGCTTCTTTCAAATAGTCGGAATGTGCCAGAAAGCAGTAAACAAGTAATGATGGAGTGGGATTTTAACTAGGAGATGCTGATCAAGAGTTTGCAACTCTACAACCCAGTTGTTAATTTGCATAAAGTTTAAACATATCAATTCTACTAGCTGCCATCAAAATTTTAATAGGCCGCCAGTCGGCGTATTACCATGTTAGAGCCGTGACCAATTTACATAGAATTTTCTGCGCCGAGAGTTTGATACATAGAAAATAAACATAGGGACGTGGATCTGATTTAAGCAAAACCGGAAATGTTTAAGTTAGAAGGGATAGAATCTTGTCATATTTGTTTGGGATAGGACCGCAAGTGCAAAATACATATCACATTTATCCCAATTTTTGCATTAAATCAAAATAATTGACCAGATATAACACTAAATTACCTGTTACGGAGACCAAGTTAAAGCATCTCAACTGTAAACAAGTACTGACGAAGAATATCGCTGAACGTATAAACACATAATAACATGTTATTACTTTGGTCTTTAGTCCCTTTTGTACACTGATCTTATTGCTTTAAAATGTGATAACTACTTGGGCTAATAAATGGATTGATAATCGATTTACGTACAAATATTTCAGCAACTGAATTATTCGATTATTCTAATCATCCATAATTTTAATTATTTGTCATTTATAAGCATTAAAATTTATTCTACATGAATCAATTAAATTTATTAGCCATATTACCTGCTTGGATTTTAAATTTTATATACGCAATACTTTATTTTTACTAAGATTAAATTCACAGCCGTGAAATTGATCTTTATATACCTACCTACTAAGATCAAAAAATTAAGTCCTATGAAAAGAATTTGAATTTTATGCTTAGAACATATATTTAGCTTAGCTCAGAGTCCGAATTCTACTTAAGCCTAATAATTATTATGTTTTAGATTTTTCCATGAATCTTGGTGGAAAGGACGAAAGGACCTGACAAAATGCACGAAGTCGGCGGCCGATCACTTAGCTTGGAGGCAGTTTATGAAATCCAATATGATTTCATGCCTGGAGCGGATGAGGGATGAATAAACGCATGAATAGTGCAACAAATTTTGGTACAAAATCTCTGTTAAAAAGGTTATTTGTATTAATTTGAATCTGATTATTAAAATTATATGATGTACTTATATGGTGTAATAATAAATGATTAAAATGTGTTAGATAGTGGAGTATAGATTGGAATATAGTTGTCTTTGTTTCAATGCAAAATACAAATGGAACATACAATTTTGACAGTTCTCTTTAAAATATTTTGTCTAGTGTTAATTTAACATGTCTCTGGTGGAGGGTACATTATAATTTGATGCGGTGGGAGAACGATTCGCAGGCCGACTTCAGGACAACGCTACTAGGATCAGGAGACCAGCCAATGCTAAAGAACAAATTACCCTTACCTTTGTTATTCTAGCTTCTAGGACAACAGGATGCAGGGAGAGTTCTCTGGTAGCACTTATTCAGCGGATGTTTCCAACACAATTCCACTGAGTTCACAGAGATATCACTACAGACACGGGATCTTGATTAATATTACAACATTTTTAAAAAACAACTTTAGATTCAACCGGAGAATATAATAATATTAAACAGAAGAGAAAAAATGCATGCGGTTGTGGTATGGCGAATTACGCAGATTGCAACAATTTTAAATCTACCTGTCACACATTATGGTAGGTTGTGACATAGACAAAGGGAAGGTGGTGGGCATAGATATGGATAGATGGATGGGTGATGAGTAAGGAATTACTGGGGCAACTTGTTCCCAGAATGACAGTCCATCATCGTCCAGCAATTTTTCCACTTCAAACCAATATTTTATCCTCGATAAATGATGTATAAGGGTGCTTCATTGGTGCACGTATCGAATGAAGTTATAAACGGAAGAATAATGTATTTATCCAGTTTTATTTTATTTTATTTTATTAAGAGGCAAAACATACTATTTTTGTAAAATCTACTTGTAAACTTTTTGTAAAAGGGAAAAGTCTACTTAGCCCCATTCTTATAGTTATACATCACAAAAAATCTTACGTACTCATAAAAAGAAATTAGCCGTCCTAACTTATGTATTCAATCATTTTCTAAATCATCATTTTGACTGATAAAATATAGATACTTATTTTTAAAGAATACTTGATCAGTTACTAAATTACTACTAAAATTATATTTCTAACATTTCTATTTCTATTTTAACAGCCTCTTCCACTCTTTTGCGAATGATTTTGGTATGACGTATTGTAACTGTACTAAATATTGTGTACAAATACTTGCAAGAATGTCCTACCTACTCAGCTAAAAGTGCATGTGGATATTACGTGCTTTAGCGAAAGTTGTTAAAGCACGGAATGGCTACCTTGGTAGACGAGTACATTTTCAAACCATGCTTTTATGCGTTTCTTACATAAAATTTACATACATAATAATGTCTCATGGTCGAAAGGGGGTTTTATAAAATATTTATTTATGTATAAATTAATAGCGGCATGTTTTTATACCACTACATACTTTTGTACTGCATTGTTATTGATTATCGTAAGAGGAACCGATCATGATAAATTGTCAAACAAAATGCATTGTTCTGGATCCCTACATAGTCACCAGTACATTTACTAACATCATTAATAAACTCTATCATCTTGAATCGCCCTCATTCAAACATGTCCCAAAATAATAAGACAAATAAAACCACAAGAAACGAGAATAAAAATAAAGAAAATAGTTTCTTATTATCGTCGCGATAGATGTCATTTTTGGTTGAATTTGGGTTGGGTTTACCTTGAAGGGGGATAATAAACAGTGTATTCAAAAACCGCTCTTGTGTATCTGTTTTCTTGGGTGGGTTTTGGTTGGAGATGGAGGTATTTGATAGGGAAAAGTTCAGTTTTGAGTAATGGTAGTGTCAAGCTTGTGTTTGTTGCGGACATATTGACATGATCGGATCTCAGAACTGTCAAAACTTTGTTCAAAATGATTCAAGATGGTCTGGGTGATTGATTTCGGCAAAGCTGTCATAGTCAAGCGATTTGAGCAGTTATTGTGTACGCTTTGATACCAGATACAATTCTGAGAAATCGTCCTTAAAGAAGTGTGCGTGTATAACTGTATAATATATAAAATATACACGACTACAATTTTTAATTTATTTATTAAATATTTAAAATTTAAACTTATTTTATTTTGGGCGCGTTTATAGAATCAGAAAGCACGATTGTAATAATATGAAAAGCATACACAATCTTTTTTTTATTACTTAGGTTAAGACCTAAGGTAAACGAATATCTATAATTAAAAAAATAAAAATGTAACATGATTCAGCGTACCTGAAACTTTACATACCGTATTTA
The DNA here is from genome assembly GCA_022494985.1 of Micrasema minimum. Lineage (NCBI taxonomy): Eukaryota > Metazoa > Arthropoda > Insecta > Trichoptera > Brachycentridae > Micrasema > Micrasema minimum. Next base: position 45,207 of record JAGVSP010002563.1, read on the forward strand.
ATGCTTTAGCGATAATCAGTCAAGTGAGAAGTTACTAATTAAAGAGTTATTTGAATTTCTTATTTTCTTATGCAAAACAGATAGGTAATAATAATTCTAACGCAACACGCCAGGCGTTATAATTTATATTTTCATTTAAGAACCGTTCAAGCCACTCTCAAAGAAAAAATAATAAATTGCGTATTAATCAAACCCTTATTAAAATGGAGACCTTTTTTACAGCTTTAAATAACCGGAAGTTATTTGAAACTTACACTTTGGTATAATTACATAACTATACAAGAGCATCTCAACAGTTTCTGTCAGTTTTCTAATCAAATTAACTGAAATAATCAAACATTGGTGTGGCGGTAGCGCGTTGGGGTGCTATAAATGAGGTCGCGGGTTCGATTCCCGATGGGGGTCAAAATGAAATATTAATGAGATATTACATTAAAATATTTCATATGTGATACCTTGGACTGACGCTGAAGCGTAAGACTGATCATCTTGCCTTCATGTAACAAATAATTAAGAATCATTGCACTTGGTGTACGTACCAATGCAGTGTCCTCAGCACCATTGGGTGCGGATAAGGGAGAGTAGTAATCAAACATCAATCAAGGAAAATTTCTAATTGGGTACGTCGTTAACACGTCTCTAAAAGCTGACTACCGTAGAAATTATTAAAAACTGATGAAAAAGTGAAAACGGGGTAAAATAATCAACGACCGGACAAGGACAAAACCTCGGAATAGGGGTTGCTTTTCAGCAGTTACGAGTCCCTCGAAATCGATTGTAAAAAAGGGTTATTAATTTTCAATTTATCACAGCTAAAGTCTGGATGATCAGTTTACACTTTAAAGGGTCTTAGTTATTTAATATTTCTATTTGTAAACCACCTCTATAGGCAAAGAAGCACAATAACAAATGAAAATAATATTTTAAGCGTCCAACATTTTTGTATACATTCTTCCAGTTATTAGGTAATTTTGCCTAAATGATATTTTCAAAATGGTAACACAAAAATACTTAGTTAGCATATAAGAAATATTGGGGAAAAAAATATTTTTTTTATGTTTTAAATTTTGTATTTTAAAAATTGTAATAAATTGTAGATTAAAATGTTGAGAAACTGTAGTAATTTTTGTTCTAGTAGTTACTAAAATACCTATCTACCGTGAATTTGACGCCACTAACAATGCATCAAATTCCTTCTTCCTCAATAATAAATTATCTTCTATTGAATTACAGCATATTACACCATAATGCTGGTATCATAACATAAAGCAAATTCATAATTAATCATTTCGCCAGACTCAGACAGCATCAACAGACCACGAACTCCAGGGACGACTCGTGCTAACATGGAGTTCATTTAAAACGATATCCTCAACAAATTTTTGATATCAATAACAAAATGTTAATGGTGGAGGACTCTTTGTTAGTCGATACCATTTTTTTACCAAAATATTTTTTAAGAATGTAAAACAACAAACGTTGAATAATGCAATTTTAAAATATGCAAAAGTAAAATATTTATAACACTATTACAGAATCCGTTTTATTTATTTATTTTACATATTTTCCAGTTATTTTTGACACTGGGTAGGTACTTATATATGCCGTTAATAGTTTACTTTATGTAGATATATAATATCATTTTAATATTTGCAATCGGGCTATTTCCGATTTTTTATTTTTGATTTTAAAAAAATTATTGAAAAATTACAATATCAAGGAATTTTTTTTTAAATTTTTACGATGTCATATAAATTTTCTAGCGCGGTTTGAAATAGCACTTTTTCAAATCGCTCGCAAAATCCTCCATTTGGCGCGCATGCGGTGTGACGTCACAGCAATGTAGGCGCTCACTACGGAATGAATTTCACGCTCTTCACGGTGGACGGGAATGACGTCATTAGCCAATAACGGGCGTTAAAAATCGTATTTTAGTGTTTTTAAAACATAAATTTATAAATGAAAACAAAATTTTTGATCATTGTGTTTTATATCGTTGGAGCTGTAAAAATATACTTAAATATTTATAACGTTTTTCAGGATATTCATGCTATCGGGAAGAACCCTATTGCATAAAAATTAAATATTTTCGAATTTTAAGACCATTTCGTGCACAAACATTTATCAATTTTCAAATGATATTTTCAACAAAACCTAAGCAGTTTGCGTTTGAAAATGTATATGAATATGGTTAAGTCTGGTAAAGCCCCTAGATCCTGTGATTCTCTCTAAACTAAAACACTAGAGAACCCGACACCTTGTAAAATAAGCAATCTTTTTTTTATGAAGAGTGAAACATTGGAATTCAAGCAGAAGTTTAAAAAATTAAAAATACTTATGCGAGTATTCAACTCATCTGGTTTTAAGATGTCTCCATCAAAAAAGCATAATTTTCCAAAGATTTTTTTTAATCGACCAAATCAAATAATATTCTTATTTAATATTTCTAGTCACCCTACAGTTCACACTGCTAACCTTCTCAAATTAATATTAATGATGTTGAACGAATTTCAATCAATCACACATCCCGGTACCTCTGAGACAATAGACAGCAGGGTGTTCCAAACGTAGGTAACCGATATACTGTAGTAATAACGCATTGTATAGTGTAGGTACAAAGTCTCCTATCTCCTCATACAGCTGTGCTGGAGATATTGCTAATGGCAGATAGCAGATGCCGACTCTGAGACGACGATCCATCACTCAAACTGGATTATCCATCGAATCTTAATATATTGAATTTGTGATACAATTTATTTTCAATTTAATTTGAGATGAGATGTGTATCGCGGGTTAAACTAAAGCCTTCTTAGTAACAAAAAATAATTTTTATACCAGATGAAAAATGTCCGCATCGTGGTGCAGTGGTTATCGCGTTGGGTTACCATGCGTGAGGTCGCCGATCCGATTCCCGGCGGGGTCAATATAAAATATATATATTTAACATTCAAAAATTCTCATACCTTTTACTGGCACTGAAGCGTATGAGTGGTCATATTACCTTCATGTTATACGTCATCAAAATAAACTGCAATTGGAGCACCAATTCTGTGCCCTATGGCCGTAATATAAGGATACATGAATAGAAAATGAACGAGTGGTAACCTAGTGGTAGCGTGGCGATCTTTAAGTCAAAAGATACACGATTCAAATCCCCACTTCGCTGCCACTTGATTTTTACTTTCAAGCTCAAGGTACTCAAGCTTCACTGAATATATTATATATATATATATTTTTATTATTATATTTATTTAGTATACTTACATATTTTTTTACATAGATCAATATATTTTACATTACACTTAATTTATTTTTTTCACAACCATTCTTATCCTATCATTATTATTAATTCAATTTAGCCATAATATTATATCTACACTAATATTTCTCACACATATATTTTTTTACACTTTTTTACACACATTTGTGAAAATATCATAAGAATAAATACGTTATTTTTTTTCTTAAAAAAAAAAACACTTACGGCTTTTTGTGATCTTACTTGTAACTTGTAATTGATCTAGCGTCTAAAATCTAAACCGATTCATTATTTAGGTCATTATAAACTATTGCTTAAGCAATAACTGTTGTCTTTGCTCTAAATTGCCTGAAAAGCTTCGTAAGTGTTTTTAATCTGGGGAGAGCATAGCTAACTTAACAGTGTCGAGGTACCGAAGAAAATTTTCATTTTTTCCTTTGAAATTTTAGTTTTTTTTTAAGAAAAGTAATTAGCATAAAAAAATATTAAGTCTTGAAATAAATTTAAACCAATTCAGTAGGTGTTCATTAAAACGTTAGAGATACCATCACCGGACCGCGATCAAAAGAGTTTTACGATGTTATAATGATATTTAAAATATGATTCGCAGCCGAAGCAATGTGCTGGCAAGGTCCAGCCAGTGGTCGGACGCAGACAAGTTGAGATCAAAATCTGGACCCAATAAATTATCGGGACCCGCCAAGAATCCGGCCGAGACAAATGCGGGCTTACCAACGAAAGGTTAAGAATTTCAAGTCGCATAGCGAGCGGACTCTAGCACGGATGAGCGGCCACTTGAGCATACCGTACGGAATACGAATAACTTATCAACTTTGGACACTCGTTATATAATTTCACTAGTTTTTTAATACCTATAGAATAAATAAAAAGTTTGCGAGCTTTAAAATTTTGCCTGTAAAAATCGTAAGATTCATATTCTTTGACGTTTTTTTTTTCTATTCAGAAATTTTCCCCTACAAACGTATTCCTCAATTTTATCCCTGGAATTTAACATAATACCAATGACTTTTTCACACATTTTAGATATCGACCAGATGCATGATTGCATCGTTTTTATATTTTTTAATCGTTTAATTATCTCCTTTAGCAAATAAAATATTTAAAAAATAATACGATGCAAACACGCATCTGGTCGATATCTAAAATGTGTGAAAAAATCATTGCACCAATGTTAATTCCAGGGAGAAAATCGAGGAATACGTTCGTATGGGAAGCGGCCGAGAGTCACATGGTGTGGTATGCTCTTAAGGCGGAAGATGCGATATAAAGAGCTAATCAAAAATATTTAGGTACAAGTGGCTAGAACGACAGAAGTCGTCGTCAATCGTAAGTTTTTAAAATCTGATTTCTAGAGTTATCTTAGAATTCGTGAATTTATCTACGAGTTTGTAAGGACTTATGCGCCTGTCCATCTCCTAGAAACGCTTCTACTTTAATTAATTTGATCCATCAAAGAGGACTGCATTTTAATTTTTACTTCTTCTCCACTGATATTCTTATTTTATTAATTTGATTTTCCCGTAAAATAGCCTATTAAGTATATAATATGATAGACAATTACCTACTTACTCTTTTCAGTAAGATTCCTTAACTTAATCGCGGCTTTAAAAATATTGCCATCAACAATTAATGAATTTTTATTCGTAAAAGAAACTTTTGAGCCCTTATGATATTCCCAAATATTTCAGTTTCGGGGCTGCTTTCAAATAGTCGGAAATAAATGTGCAAAAAAGCAGGAAACTAGTCGGTGAATCTACCGCTAAACCACAACCTGGATTTATTATAATTAATTTCATAAAAGTACCCTTAGATCTTTTAAACAGTGATACTTAAGTACTCGTATGTACAGTAACTACAGCACGGTATATTCTCAATGCAATGTTGTTCAATCCACCATGGCTCAATCTATAACAACAATATTTGGAACAATAACTGAAATCAGAATTAATTTACAATTATATAATATTTTAAGCATTGCATATGCATTGCTTTGTCATGCGTCACTCCAAAAATCGAATCCATTTTGTTTTCGATTACATAACTTTGTCAGCTTGTTAACCTGCAATTTAAACAAACATTAAACCATGACACGTACCTAATGGTTAACTAATGTACCGATAATTAACTTCCTAGTTAATCGATTGGGACGTTTTATATGACTATTAAATGCGCATCTTATCGGTGGGCGTGATCCCATCAAACCTGTACCAAAATATATATTTCTCACTTGGCAAAGTGAAGAGAAAAGAGACGCATCTCAAATATGTCATTATTGGATTCCAATGTATTGTAGTACACTCTTCAAGACTTCAGAGAAGTGTCTAGATGCGTTTCATCACAACATACAAACATACAACCAAGTACTCGACATGTAAAGAGAGAAAAAATAAAATGTTTCGTAAGATCAAATGGTGACAAATGAGTTTCGATTCAGTGCATTTGTCAAAAAGACTTTAAGGTGAAATTGCATGCACAACACGACGACACGGTACAAAAACGAAAATTTACACGTTACATAGCAAAACATTACTTGGTACAGATGATGAATCCTGCAGTGTTTTTTGAAAATTTTTGAGGGTTGTTAAAACGCAAGTGAACGATAGTGAATCGACGTATATGTACTAGATATATCTAGTTTATCTAGCTAACAAGCCTTTTTTCAAAACGATAAGCCGAGAGGATATAAACACCGACACCAAAGATACCATTCTATTTTTAGGAGACCTTTAACGTGCTTTTTTTCCACTCTCATTTATACATCTTTTAATGCATGCATATGTAACAAATAATTATTTATTATTGATATCTCAGCAAGAAGCTCTGGATTAACCCAGCATGGGTATAATCCAATATTTGTCTTCAAGTATTTGTACCTACACATTCAAAATGATAATTATTAATTAATTATGTATTTTAATATATTACTTGGTAAGAAGCGCTTAGCTCGAACGACGTTCGTTAGTCCATATGCTTCAAAAAAGCAGCGGATATTGTCAAAGAAGAAGAGAAATTGTGCTTAATATTTTTTTTTTGTAAAACGGAGAGTTGAGGTCGTGTATCAATTAATTAATTTAAACTCTGGTATTAAATGTATTCTACTAGTACCTAGAGTTAAGTTTACAGCTGTTGACATGTGTCAGTTGTCCATTTGTCTTCACACGGGTGTCAAGACTATTAAATAGCCCTTAAATTCCTCCATCAAAGTTGCGAGAATATTTCTTGTGGTGCCAGAATCAACATAACCGCTGCCAAATATTCGTATTCAAGCGAACTAAATACTATTTGTTATCGCTTCAAAGGAAATCTGATTTGGATCCAAATTATGAGATTAACTTTTACACTCCCAAGAAAATCATAATATGAATTATAAGGTAATTTGATCATCATCAAAACGTCATCAGCATCGTCCCATATCCACTCATCCACTGAAACATACGGATCCCACAAACTGTCCCTAAACTGAGAAATGGAATCGACATATTAATAAATTAATTAAAATTACAGACCGTATAGGTGTGAGATATGTGTGTGAAAGAGACTGTGTGTGAGGGTGACAGAAGATGTACGAACGTATGTGTGTATGTAGTATGTCTGCTGTGTGCCCGGCATTCCGAGTTAGAGCTCTGAGGAGCAAAGTCAGTCAAACAGATTATACATTAAACCCGTCATAATTGTCACAGTCGTGTTTTACTTAAGCCCCCATACCAATACATCATTAACTAACCCTCAACTTTTTTAGGGCAAGGATAGCTATCTTGCCATCAAGCACCCCGTATAGATTAACAAATTTTTAATACCCTTTAAAACGGTGAATTAAATAATTTTTAAATCCATCTACAGCTATCACCGACAAGATCTTTTTGATTTGAAGTAATCAGAATGGTCTTAGTTTCGGGTTCTCCTAATCTACGTATTGCGTTTCTACGCATTTTGTATTTCGATGGGTCAGGGGTCACATTCCAAACCACCGTTTTGCGTGATAGAGCCAAATCACCGATTAAAAGGTCGGCTGTATGTAGCCGAGGGAACGCCGAATCTCAAAATCTAGTAAGCGTTTCAACATAATGTTCATTATGGTCTTATAACATACCTATTACAACGGGGACCCATATTATTTTAAAAACCACAAGAAAAACAAAAATGTTGCAAAACTTTTTGAAACATTCATTCATTCATCCCCTACCCGCACCTAATGGTGCATAGAGCACAGCATTAATTTGATCATTTTTTTATACATGACAGCAAGATTGTGAGTCATGAACTTCGCTGTCAGTCGAAGGTATCGCACATGATATATACACCGTGTCCCACGATGAGACCGCGAAACTCCGGAGGGTGATTGTTCATGGTATTCTGAGAAAAAAATCTTTATAATTTTTTTTTGATCCGGGCATTTTTAATAATTATTTAAAAAAAGTATTAATAAAAAAAGCGACTATGTAATACTGGCTTCTGTTTGAAATGCTAGCGGTGGCGGGGTGGCGGTGGGCGGGGAGGAGTGGGGGTCCGCTCTGGTCACCGAACGCCTTGCCTTGTGCGGACATTCAAAATTCGAATTTCATATCTGAAATTGGTGCAGGTCACGTGGTGTTAGCCAGTTCAAAAATGGACGGTATTACACACGTGAATTTTTATTCATATTTTAATCATTTTTTTAAGAAATTAGAATTGAGTTTTTTTGAAAAACTTTATTAAGATTTTTTCTCAGAATATCATGAATAATCACCCTCTGGAGTTTCGCGGTCTCATCGTGGGAAACGGTGTATACATTTTTTTTTTAAAATATTATATTTATTTAGTATAATTTAACTTTTTACATAGATTAAAATTATTTTACATTACACTTAATTTTTATTTTATTTTCCTGACTATCCTACCATTATACATTTTTCAATTTAGCTATACCTACCTACACTAATATTTTTCACGCATATATTTTTTACATTCAACCCTAAATAACTTTACATTTTGTTGATTTCTTATTTCATCTGGAATATCCTCATACATTAAAAATTATCCTCATAACATTACAATGCAATTCTGTGACATAGCTTTTTTTCTTTTCTAATCTTATATTTTTTTAACCTCTTGTTGTATATTTATGAAAAAAGTCATTGTTTTTTTAATTTGTTTTGTAAATATCTTGGAATTAACAATTTTATTAATTTCATTAGCATTCTTTGGTCTACTGACATTATATTCCCAAGTTTAATAATTGTTTTTATGTTTATTCTTCTACTGCACTTCAATATGATTCGCATGGCTTTGTTTTGCAAAGTTTGTAATTTTTTTAGCTCTCCTTCATTACTAAGGTATAAATATAAATGAGCAGTAGTCTATATATAAAAACCACGTGTAAATAAATATTTTGTGTTTATCCTCTACGGAAACCGGACACTCACCCACAACCTCACGCATGGTAGTCCAACGTGGTAACCACTACACCAAAAACAAGAGAATTTTAAAAAAAAACGAAATGGACTTGTACGCCAAATTTTTGTGTAAATACAGAAAGATAAACAAAAACACACAAAACCATAAATTCAATCTTTTTGTAAATCGCATATTTAATAAGCTAGATACGATATTTTAAATTTTGGGGTTTACATGCGATATTCACATAAAACTTTAAATCACCGTATCTCGCTTATTAATTACTCAATTCACAAACGGATTACACTGGAGGTTTGGTGATTTTTTGTTCTTTTTTTCTGCATTCACAGATAAAAAAAAATTATTACAATATATATTATTGTGCCTTACTAGATTTCGAGGTTTGACAGCCGCATTGCGTGTTCTGGCTTTCTGTAATGACCCAACAGTCCGTCAGTATTCAGTATGAACAGAATCAGGTAATTAAATAACCATCAGAAAATTCTACAATGGACAGTTTCTGCTTTCTGTGGGCGGTGGGCCGATTAGAAGAGTGTTTTTTTGGCTCATAGAAAATGTGTAAACTAATTAGTAAATCAGGGGGTAGAATGAAAATGCTAAGCAAACCTCATGGTTATACGTTTAACATTTACGTTTATGGTATCAAAAGTAAAAAATAACGTTTATTTGTTTTAAATAAAAAAAATTACAATGCAGTCTAATATTAACAGGAAATTTTCATATTTCCCATACCTACCTATACAAGCCTTTTAAATAATTACCAAACATACCTAATTCAAATTTGTTTCTAGGGAGACATGTAGACTTTTTATTATGTATGGAAAGAAAAGGTCGGATGCCTCATTTTTGACATTTCGAAGGTGTCAGCAAATAAAAACAAATTGTAAAGAATCAGCACATACCTACTAAATTATTTGCGACCAAAGAATATCTACTCAACGCGCTTACAGGCCTTCATATTGCCTCAAGTTAACACCTTTTAAACTACAATTTGACATCTCAACCGAGACGAGGAGTTTGGAAGGGAATATGTATATCTAGGTGTTTACATGGCTGGTCCTTGGCTGGGTGCCACTTGATGTATTTACAATATTCCCCATTTCGCCTAGTATTCATCCTTCTTTTTCCAACGCAACGCTTCACTACCATACATAAGGGTTGGTACCAGAACTCCATTATGAACTGCCAATTTAGCCTCTTTTGATAAGCACTTATTAGATGAAAGTAGTAGATTGATTACAGTTGAAATGCGATCTCTCAGGCGAATGTGTGGTAAGACTATGTAAGAACGGCTAAAAAAATATATGATGCGACTGTGCCTGGATGTAGAAATCGAGAAAGACATGGCATGATCAAGTAAAACAAGTGCTTGAAAGTGGGCATGTAAGAAGTCGGAATAATCGACGTGCGTGCATGAGAAGATGTATGAATGTGGAGGAAGCAAGATAAGTGTGCCAGGACAGAGTAGTGTGGCGTTCTATCCTCTCTGCCTACCCCTTCGGGGAAATGGCGTGATGGTTAGTTAGTTAAATAAAACATAGTATTTAAAACCTATATCTGCCAATTATCAGAACATGTATACATACTTTAAACTGTTTATCTCCTCAGGTTTAAACGAACTCATATTATGTTAAGCAGAAATATTTTCTAAACGGCACAGCGTAGTAAATCCATTTTGTCAATTAGCTGTACCAAGGACGTATCGTTTTTCAATTGTTTTGACAGCCTGTACAACCTGTGAATACGAATCACAAGAGATTAGCATGAAAAGCGACTTAGGTCGCTCCTTCACACAACGCTAACAAAGGAGCCAATTGGTTTGTAACGTATTTAGAATTCAGTGTGCCATACGAAGTTCTATGTAACTTTTGTGTTTTTGGGAACAATATTAGATCTGTATGGCACGCGAATAATATGGTAGTTCTCTGTCAGCGCATATTCTAAATGTTAGCGCCGATCTTGTATTAGGTATCTACATTTTAAGTGATGCTCAAAATGGAAGCTCAAAGCTGCAGTAACAACATAGGTATGTACAATGTTTTACACTTGTTTGACATGAGAACCTACTTACTGTACTTACAAATTTTAATATTTTAAATAAAAATAGATTGATAACTGGTCGAGCGATATTTATAGAGTTCCTACATACCAACTGTTGGATCCTAATGCCAGCTCAAAGCCCAAGACTTAATGCGAACTAATATGAGGAAGGCTTATTATTATTATCATTAGGATAATTCATTATGCGCCATTTTTGTGAGAAGGATCAAGGGCGCTGTACATTCGATATTCTCAATTAATTCCATTTTTATGAATAAAGGATCTGAGACAACGATTATTTAAGAAACGATATTAAATATATATGTAGGCGAAGTACTGAGCTCCAATTCGTCTTGCAGCTGCAAAGCGCATGGACGGTTTGGAACTCAGCTTTAAGAAACGTACAAATTAAATTAAAACTATTGTACTAAAAACGCGATACAAGTGACATACTAATTCTGCTGATAGCAGATAGAGTCTAGAATCCAGGTCGTCTTGCAGCTACAGAGCGCATGGACTATTGGAATGCCAGCTTTCATCTGATATCAGTAATTGGGGTTAATGATTTTACTAAAAAGTTTTGTAGTTTTAAAAAATTGGGGCAGGATTACAATACATATTTTTGACCTAACGATTTACTAATAATGGCTTGAATTTAACGAGAGAGACTCTCTGGCCAGCAATGGATGATTAATACTTAACAGATATAGTGATGAATAATTGGGTTTGCTAGATATTTATTATACGTACGATATTTATTATACGTATTTACCGTTATCTAAAACAAACTACTCGGTTTTTAAATATTAATGTTTTTTTATGAAACCTTAATAGAGATATTGAAGTGTCTCGTATTTCAAAAGGGATACACAAAGGGATTCATATAGGTACACTCTAAGATTAAGACACTATTCTACAGTGTGAAATGTTGTTTTCTAACGCCTAGAAAACATTTAAAAATAAATAAAAAATGTTTATTGATTAATAAAATTCTAAAGGCTTATTTTGAAGAAGAGATCTAAAGCCTCGTGAAATTAAAAAAACTTACATATTGTTTCTTATTGGTTTTATTTTATGTATTAAGTGTTTTTAGGTTTATATTCGATGAAGAGTGATAATTTTTTTACATACAATGATTTTTACATAAATGAACTAAATGGGCATAAAATATTTGATATTTACTCTAAAACATTAATTAAAGTAATACCTTGATTAATATCGCGTAGGCACAATAGCTAACAGTCATATTTGTTCATAAGCTTCAGATATTGTTGTATGAAAAATGACTCGCTGTGGTTTTTCATATTACAAAGCCGAATAAATGTAACAGGGAAATGTATGGATATTTCCAGTCGCTTTTTATCATTTTATGTTTGTTTTTTTTCGCTGACGAGGATTTATGACCGTTCCATTCTGCACAGGCGACAATGAGTGACGTCATTATTCGTGTCGGTACTGTAGGTTTCTGCTTCCTACCTATCAACAAATTAATGGCGGGAAAGCGATAGCTACAAACTACAGAACATTACATAAGTACAGTCGCATTTGCACAACATCTCATTCGGGGTAAAAAATGGCGTCGCTAAATCATATTTTGCGACCAAGCTCGGTGGAGAGAATTCACAAACCATTTTTTTCATAATTAATAGGGTTATTTTTTACGAAAAAAAAGGCGGCGAAAGTATTATTTAGATTTTTTTAGAGAGAATAATTTCCGGCATTAATTAGTTACCTATACTATATGTTTACACTCTTTTAAAAATATTTTATGTGTAGGTATTAAAGATTATTCTAGAAAACACGGAAGTTCACATCAATTTTACATAAAAACTGTGTTATTAGGTGGTGGGTAATTTTTGTAACACGAAATTAAACAAAATAAGATATGTATAACGTATAACCTATTTTAACCTATTTTGAAAAGTACATACAAATTTGTATTTGCGCATTTAACTTACCTAATTGCTTATTTATAGGTTATATACCTACTTAATTATTGGTCATAGAATACCTACTCGTAATTTTTTTATATATTCAACTGGTTTTTCTGAAATTTGTTTGGTTAAATTCAGAAGGAACCTTAGTAAAATACTAATGTAATACAGCAAAGTTTCTGAGCCATAAATTTTGGATGCCACAATAATAACCTACCTATTGCAGTTATATCAAGAATAACGTATTGCAGTTAACTTATTCAACCAGGAATCATGAGGTTTTTATTTGGAATGGTAACAAGAATAGAACCGTTTGCTGGAATATTCGTAAGAGATTTTATTTCTTACACTATATATACGAAATTAAGATATTTGAAATCAGTGTATACCTATTAAAACATAGCATCTTTAAGATCACTTATAATACGTATTATATTAGCTGTAAGAAATTTTATATGGCTAAATAAAAATGTACAAACAAACAAACAAATACTTCTACTAGGTAGGTAGGTACTAGTAATACTTCCTTATATCCGCACCTAATGGTGCATAGGACACTGCATTGGCACAACAAATGCAATGAATCTTGATCATGTGTTACATGAAGGCAAGATGATCAATCTTACGCTTCAGCACTAGTCAACGGAATAATATATGAAATGGAATAATATATTAAAAATGTCTTTGTAAAAGCCCTGTGGGCGTAAAAACAATAAAAATAAATATAAATAAAATAAAAATAAATATTTTAAAGTGAAAAATCATATTGAAATAAATATTTCGTTTTGACCCTGTCGGGAATTGAACCCGCGTCCACATACATGGTGGCCAAGCACGCTAACGAACATACATAACAACTAATCACACAATATAAATTAATATATCCATCGTTTACGCGTGTAATTCAGATGTCGTGTAATAAAGATCATCATTATTAAGTGAAAATGGTGGTTCGTGGTTGTCCGCTATTACAACATAACGCTACTTCGGCTTTGTTCGTCTTTTTGTGCTTTTTTTTCCCTTTTTATCAGCGCACCTCTCCGAAGCCGGAGGCTGCGCTGCGATTGGCCGGCCGGGAACAAATGACGCGCGTTCTTTTTTTAAAGGTACCGGTTTTGTTATCGCGGGCAGTATAAATAAAGGCCTCACCGATCCCAGGTATCTAGGTAGGTACCTACGGCAAATGGCGGCTGGCGGGAAAAATATAATATGTATTATATTTTATTTCTGTGGCGTTATGGCACAAGCTGATATAATGTCCGTTGTATCCTTTTTTCTGAAATATTATTTTTTTATAATCCATAGTACACTGAAGAGGTACAACATAAAGTCACATTATTTTACCAGAGCCACGACACTCCAATATTACCTACTGAAATAATTTTTAAATATAATTTTTAACAGCAGATCAAAGTTAACGTTTATTTAACAGATTTATAAATAACATGTTAATGGTGCTATTTATGAAGCGTGGTGTTGGAAAAAGAAGGAAGAAAGTTGACTAAATGCCGTTGAAAATGCGATCTCTCAGGCAAATGTGTGGTAAGACTATGTATGATGGGTGTACAAATGTCGAAATTAGAGCAGAGTGCAAGGCTGAAATAACCATTATCGACAAAATCAAGAAAGGGCTTTTACGATGGTTTGGTCATGTGGAGCGAACGAGTGATGAAAGAACGGCTAAAAGAAGTTTAAATGCAAGTGTGCCTGGATGTAGAAGCCGAAAAAGACATGGCATGACCAAGTAATCGGCGTGTGAAGATGTATGAATGTAGAGGAAGCAAAGGAAGTATGTCAGGACAGAGTGGTATGGCGTTCTATCCTCTCTGCCTACCCCTACGGGGAAAGGCGTGATGGTTAGTTAGTTCGTTAGTGCTATTTATTTGGTTGGCTAATTTAAAAATCGCTATTTTTGTGAGGGAAAAAGTATATAAACATGTACTTAGATACGAATACTTAGGTAGGTACATTCCGAATTTGAATCGACCAATAAAGAGCCTTGCAGGGGCAAACAACTCCAAAATAGAAACTCGAATATCGAATCTCATAATACAAACCTTCCAACCTACCTATCTAACCAATACGTTGTATATGTTGTACATGAACTGCCTAGTTATGCGTATGTGTAGAAGTATCGGTGCACACATACTTATAATGTAAGATGATCACGCCAAGAGGCTGCTAAGCTCGGCTTAAGAGGTCCTCACAGCATCCACGGATGTTATCTGAAATATATTATCTACAACCTTTTATTTTAAGCATACTCTTCGTCTGTGTCACGGTAATTCTATAAAGTTATAAGTGATAAAAGTGTAGAAATATTTATTTGTCTATAAAATTTCGTTCATCATTTCAAATCCGCTCTCTAAGTGGATTCTAGAAACTTTCTCCAAGCTGGGCGATCGGCTTCCAGTTCCAGTGCATCTTCTCATGTCAAGTTTTTTATTGAGGAAACAAGGAGTAAATAAACAGAAACATATAAAAAACAACAATCACTTTTTTTTTCGCAATACGTAAGTTTGACCTAGGCAACGGCCATCATTGATTATTATCTAAAAGTATGCAGGTAGTTTTTATTGTCATTATTTCCTAATATATATTTTATATATCCTCTCGTACAACTACTACTACTTCCCCTTATCTGTACCCTATGATGCATAGGGCACTGCATCGGTACACCAAGTGCAGTGTATCCTGATCATAAATCTTCTCATACAGGCAGTCCATTATTCCGACTTTCCACATTATCACTTCCCAGTAGATAATAACTTATTGTTCGACCTACCTACAATCCACAATTTGCATTTTGTTATCTTCGCTATCCCATCTTCTTTCGCCACGTTCACTCCTATGTGAAAGATGTGGACACTATTGGCACCTAACTAATAATGTTATTATAACTCCATTTATTTAAAAAACATGTGTGCAGTTCACACCAGGTAGAAGTGAAACCTTAATAAAACTAAGCTGAGAGAGAATGAGATAAATGCAGTATCAGGAGTGGGATAATTATAGGATTTATTTATTATAAATATTGGTACCCAGTTGATAATTTTTTTCCATTATTCATGATCCATGTCTTCAATTTCTACAAGTGATACGAGTGGCTTATGATAACTAAAGTATGAGACAAAAGTTTTGTTTTGATTTTATCAATATATCTGTGAAATATCGCGTCAAGGCGCCTTCTCCCTCGGTTTTGCTACAAAAATTTTGGGAGTCGAATCTACCTCTTCAGATACATGAATAGAACAAATTCTGTTTTATAGCCTAGTACCTCCACATTATAAAAGTATAAGGGGTGCCGGCGATCAACTGGTAGATGTATCTGATGAAGTAGATGGAACTACTGTCAGCCGGCGGAAACTGTGTTCTATCTCATTCTCTCGCAGGCTAAATCCCATAGATCTATATGTTTGTCTCTTTTTAGTGTCGCTTTTTCGTTTCATAGAGTTTCAAATCACTCCCAACGATTCTAAAGAAGTTTTCACTTTAAAAAGATTCGTTTTTTGGTTTGTTGTAGTGTACAACACTATAGAGCGGCAGCCCATACATCGGCGCCTCGGGGCCAATCAAATAGAAAACGCACGATCTTATATTGATAAATTGTTAATTGAACTGTTAAAATGTACTCGTCTATAGGAATTTATCTGCCCAGTAGTTTTCCATTTGTTTCAGCTCTTAATGACTAAATACGACAATTCTATTTACGGCTTAGGTACCCTTTAATTAACAAATCACTAGGTGCTATTGAAGAAGGTAGCTAATCCTATAAACGACGCATATTTTTGCCACAATTTTTTATACTTCTAATATTATTTGGCATCTTGTTCAAAGTATGTCTCCGAACGTCGGCGTCATCATAAGATAGTATTATCTACTACTACTTCTTTCCCTTATCCGCACCCAATGGTGCATTGGTACACCAAGTGCAGTGTAACGACGCCGACGTGTGATAATTCATACTGACAATGTATGGTTGTCAGATGATGGGCGGAATGGGGAATGTTGTAATACCTCAAGTGGCCACATAACCCAGCCACTGACTAGGTTATAAGCCCAGATAACGCCTAGATAATCCACATTTGTTTCCAGAGTTTCTCTGTCTCACAAGTTTCTTTGGGAGGGAAAGTAAACATAGTCGATATATTAATAATATTTTATTAATAAATTAATTAACACTTCTTCTCTACTACCTCAACAATAGGAATAATCCATAGTATATCCTGGTATCCTTTAGGTGTGAGGTGGTTTAACATTGTAAGGAACACAGAGGTGAGGCAACGGACACAGCAACCCTTGGTATCTACTGTCATCCGGCGAAGGCATTTCGGCTGGCTAGACCATATACTACGTATGCCTCCCGAGAGCCTTCACCATGCTTGCCTATTTTACAAGGCATCAGGTTCTCGGCGCCCAGGTCCTCCACTGTTGACAATTTGTCGGCAGTTTGCGTCAGAGCTGCGGGACTTGACTTGGGAGGATGCACGGGAGCTGGCGGCCGATCGCTAGGCCTGGAGGCAGTTTGTGGATTCCATATGCTCCACATAGGGAGTGGATATGGTATGATGATGATGATGATGATATCCTGGTACTTTAAGTAGATACCTAATACCTACGAATACATATTTTTTACTGTGAATGTGCTTTGAAATTGCAGTAAAAATGTATAACTTTCGATTGCTGGTTTTCACTATTTGATACTTTCAACAAAGAAACAGTAGCCGAAAGCTTCCCAAACAGGCATACCAAGAAATATTATTTATGGTGCCCTAATTTTTTCTTCATCCTTACAAAAGCCTTGCATAATAAATGCCGAGAAAAAAATGCAATAGAAATAATTGGGTGTAACGGAGAATAAAAGAAATGGTAGCGAATCCTTAGAACAAAAGCGTCACAAATCTCAAATATCTTTGAACAGTAATTATTCATAAATAATATATATGACAGTCTTACTTCCGTGTTCGTTGAGCGAACAATCGAAGGCTTTATTCTTTCATTTAAATAAGGTCAAGGATGACATCCTTTGTACTGAAAATATATTGCGTCCTTTGAAAATATTGAAACTGGTAGTTCAGTTGTTTCTTTTGAAAATAAAAAAAGATTGGGCAATGCGAGTTACATACTTTTACTTGCAATTTAAAATGATTGACAGTTTAACAGCAGGGCACCAACAATGGTTTTTCTTTCATTAAGATTCACTGGGTCAAAAGTCTCGCCTGATAAGGCAAATAATAATCATAATAATAATAATAATAGCGTTTATTTCAGCATAACTAAGCAGTTAGTGCAATACTTAGTTAGCCATAAAATAGGTAGAATACTACCTTTATTTTTTTGCATCGATACCTACGCGAATTTGAGTCGTCTTTTACTATATAAATTGTTCAAGTGTTCAAAAACAATTACATGTGTCCATGATAGGGTGGGTATAATCTGCATATTACGTTTTGAATGCAGCTGTCTATTGTTAAGATAATCTTCTTTAGGCATATTTGTTTGTGAAAATATTGTTATTTTACTTATGCAAACTTACAACATTTTTGGGTGTGTTCAAATACTTGTACACAAATCTGGATTTATCCCATGACGGGAGTAGGTATATATTTCATTTAATTCCTATACAGAGATCTTATGTCATAAGCCCTGTAAACGCTCGAATATCCATATTCCTGAATTTGAAAAAATTCTAATTGCTCTATATGTAGAGATATAAAATGAAATATTATACAAACAAAACATAAAAATAAAGATAGATAGGTACCTACTACTATTTTCCCTTATCCGCACCCAATGGCAAAGGTCACTGAATTGGTTCACCAAATGCAGCGTATCTTGATCATTTTCAAAGAAATCATTAAATGCCATAAAATTTACAAATAATACACTATATAATGCGATCTCTCAGGCGAATGTTGAAATGCGATCTCTCAGGCGAATGTGTGGTAAAACTATGTATGATAGGTGCACTAATGTTGAAATTAGAGCAGAATGCAAGGCTGAGATAAGCATTATCGACAAATTAAGAAAGGTCTTTTACGTTGGTTCGGTCATGTAGAACGAATGGATGATGAAAGAACGGCTAAAAAATATATGATGCGACTGTGCCTGGATGTAGAAGTCGAGGAAGGCCGAGAAAGACATGGCATGATCAAGTAAAACAAGTGCTTGAAAGTGAGCATGTAAGAAGTCGGAATAATCGACGTGCGTGCATGAGAAGATGTATGAATGTGGAGGAAGCAAGAAAAGTATGCCAGGACAGAGTGGTGTGGCGTTCTATCCTCTCTGCCTACCCCTTCGGGGAAATGGCGTGATGGTAGTTTAGTTAGTCACTATAATAATGCTTTAGAAAAACTCTCTACCTAAATAATTATTTACAGACAATATTATTAATATCAAAATAGTATGCACCCACTTACTTGAAGGAGTTATGTAGGTACATGCACCAAGAGCTAACAGTTCAAAGTCATTTATATCCCGTCACATCGCGAGGCCACAAATGATTTATGACTTAATTCCATTGTCTTGTAAGCTAAACTTTACCATGAGCTGGCAACCAGCCGTTGGACGAGCTTTATTCCTAGCCCGTAGGAGTTGATTCCAAATAAAATCTGAACATAATAATCGACGGTGGAAAGGAAAAAGTTGTTAAGCGCATAATATGTGCAGAGGAAAATGATACCAAACGACAAAATAATTATGATGTCACTAGGTATCATTTTCCTTTGCACGTATTATGTCGCTTAGAAGATTTTTCCTTCCCACCGTCGATATCTTATTTTATTTTACTATAAACTTATGTTATCCAAAACAATTTTATTGTGGGAAGTTATGTTTGAGTCAGTCGACTTTATATTGGAATGAAGATTAATTCATTCATTTTATTTATACCCTAATGGTGCATAGGGCACTGCATAGGTGGTATTACACCATTGCTGAGTATTATAATCATTTTATTACATGAAAATAAGATGATAAGTATTACGCTTTATTGCCAGTTCAAGGTATCATACATAAAATGTTAATGTGTAAAAACACATTTTAAATCAATATTTCGTGTTGATCCTCACGGATATCGATCCCAAGACTTCATATGACAGCCCGACGCTCTAGCTATTACACCACGAGGTGGATAGCGATGCTTTAATTATACAAAAGCGTAAGGGACTTCTAATATTGTTTATGTTGTTAATAATATTTATACAGCGCACAGCGCAAATTACTAACCAAGTAAGTATGAAAATGTCCTAAAACTATATCAAAAATACACCATTCCACGGTGGAAAGGCTATTTGACTTATGTACGTGCATAAATCGAACGTTACAGTAGAATAATTTGACGTTCAAAAATGTTTTTTTTTTCAAATTTTGAGCATCAAACTGCTTTTTTTTTTTACGGCGCAATAGCCTTTTACAGTATACATAAAAATAACAACAGTGAAACATAGAGGAAGTTTTTATACATATTATAAAAATGAAAAAAAAAAGAAAGATCATTGTTGCAAAGTATACAAATACCAATACAACACTATGAACATCAAACTAAAAAAGGTGTTATCAACCATTTTAAAAAGAAATTCTTAATATTATCGTTTCTATAATTGTTTAATGTTATGCATTTCTTTAATGTTATGTTCGATATATGCACGTTAGTCCAATAATCTGTCCACCGTCGACATAGTATATGCACAATTTTTGCGATAAAATAAAGTTATTAAGACATTTTAAGAAGTGTGCCAGGACAGAGTGGTGTGGCGTTCTATCTTCTCTGCCTACCGCTTCGGCGAAATGGCGTGATGGTTAGTTAGTTCGATAATTAAGACGTTTTCAAAAATTGCTATAATCGATCACATTTTTCTAATACAGCCAGCATCTTCACCACCGGACCTTGAATACCGTTTATAGTACGTACATTCAAACGAGCATAGAAGTAGGCTTTACTTAGAGCTTTACTATACAACCTCGATTCGAGTCCGTGATAAATGGTTTTTTTTTTAATAATCATCATATTT